>JARJPL010000273.1:0-87363 GCA_030782805.1 Aschersonia sp. MBC 622 | reverse complement strand
CCAGCACACACATAGTGTCTATCACACACATAGATAGACACTATGTGTGTGCTGGAGGCTTCTTTCGGCTGCCTTTGATAGCTGCCTTTGATGGCTGCTGGCGTTGGCTGGCTGCTGGCGTTGGCTGCTGGCGTTGGCTGGCTGCTATACTGGCTACTGTACGGCTGCTGTACTGGCCACTGTATAGCTGCTGTACTAGCTGTACGGCTTCTATACTGGCCACTGTATGGCTGCTATACTGGCTGTACGGCTTCTGTACTGGCCACTGTACGGCTGCTGTATAGCTGCTGTACTGGCTGTACGGCTTCTGTACAGGGGATAGACGGTACTTTGTGCTGTGGCCCGCCGTGGCCCACCGTGGCCAGCCCCGTGGGTTCTTCTTCGATGTATCCTGAGTCGCCAGTCGCCAGTACTCATAAAAACTCAGGATCACGGTATTATTTACAGGAGCTGGCCGTAGTTTGCATCTCCTTCGCGAAATTGCTGCAAATGCTTCAAAGCTAAATGGCTATCTAGGTCATTGCTCTTGTCGACCTTGTATCCTTTTTTGATTGCCCCGTCTCTTTTCTCGCTTTCTTCTTCACTCTGATTAAATCTTCTTTTCGTAACTGACGTCTATTTTCACTCGGGGAGGGCTGTGATTGATGTCGACTGGATTCTTATCCAATAGACAATTATTTAATACAGATTAGACAATGCCTCATTGTCTAGCTTAGCTGCACACAGCTGCACACAGGAAAGCACTCTAGCATAGCCAAATAAGTCTCATCAGCTGCTAATCCTGGGTCATGTATCCACGAGTGTAGCTGAATGTGGAAGTTTTGCGATGTATAGTTGATCCAGCCTCAGCTGTGCGGGAGGCCTGAACTAGCAGATTTTGGACCCCAGCCTAAGCCACGTTTTCAGAGTATTCAAGGCTGACGATGCAAACTCCGACACCCGCCGACGGGCCGCAACAGTGATATACTCTGGCAAAACTGATTCTGGGCCTTGATCTTGGCGTAATGTGGTTGGGCCGTGCGACGTCGCTGGGCTGAAATATTGTCAATGGATCGATGGTGTGGCTTGTAAGCTGAGGCATGAGCTGTGCAGCCCCGATGCCAACTACTTTACAAAACGGGGTTGTGCTGAGCAATGTCGACATGTCGGGCTCGAACCGGTGAAAGAAACAGCAACTCTATGAAAAAGCTTATATAGTTGGACAAGGAACGTGTTTGGGAAAACGAGTCTGCATGCTTGGCAGACGACACGGCATCGTCGACCCCTTTCGTATCCAATAATACCAACCATTATGCTTTTTTCTTCAGTCTATGCGCCACTGGCGGTCCTTGTCCAAGCACACCATGTCCTAGCCACGACAGGCTGCAACAACGATAATTGCGCCCGTGCCGTGACGGGCACTCGCCGGGGCGATGCTTTTGGGACCTTGGCCAGGGCCGACTGCAGCCGCTTCATGACCAAGACGGTGACAGGCAGCGCCGTGTAAGTGGCCAGTTCCAACGGGTCAATGCTTGCAGCAAAACGCGGATCAGAACATGTCCCCGAAGTATACCAAGATTTAACATGAAAATTCTAGGACTGTGACAAATACCTTGACAATTACTGCGGCGCCCAATCCTCCCGCCATCACTATACTCAATCGCGACGTGGCGGTGCCGTCGTATGCTTCAGCTTGCTCCGGCACTAGTCGCTACTCGAGCGCATGCTCATGCTGGGGTATTACCGCCAATACCATTACCATTCACCCAGTGAGCTACTATATTCGTGAATCGAAATTGCCAAATTTGTAGCTAATTCCTGTGCTTTAGACTTCTGTCGTCACTGCCACCGTCACCGTCACTCAGACCCCAGGCCCGACTTACACGCCTCCGATTCCAACTAGTTACGAAGGCTGTGTCTACCCCCCGAGCGACTCTGGCGAATTTGATCTTCTTGATCCTACCTCGGCTCTTCCCATCGTCAACAATGGCAGCCTTGCAATGGTTGTCCAGGAGGTCAAGGAGCCTTGGGTGCCTGTCCGCTACAAGACTGTAAAGGCATCCGGCGCACCAAATGGGTATCTATTTTGCTGAGCACATTTGCTCCCTTTTCTCTGTACTAATACGGCTTCGTTTGTAGAGTCTACGATGTCCAGCTGGTTGCAAATGGTGCGCCTCAGTACCTAGCCATTTACAAGTCTGGCAAAGTTGGATTCGTTAGCACCAGGCAAGTATTCTCTCAACGCTCTGCCACTGGGCTTTCTGACCGCAACAGCTCCAACGGCCAAACCTACACCGGCAGCGGAGATGATCAATACGTCACCTCCGTCTTCTCCTTCACCTGCCAGGGCCGCCTCACTGCTGGCATCGTCGGCGGCAGCGAGTTCCACTTCTCCGTCGCCGCCGACCAGCACATTGTCGCCACCTCTGGAGGCGCGAGCAAATCCAAGCGCGACATCCCCGTCCCCGATGGCTTCTACGTGATCCCATCCAACATCCCCGGCGCGCCTCCCGGCCAGCGCTGCCCCTCCGGGCAGACGGCCGTTTCCAATGGGGTCCCGCCGACGGCCAACGGCTGCGGCGCCAAGGACGGCATCAAAGTGCCGAACCTGTCCTTTGGCGAGTGCTGCAACGACCACGACATTTGCTTCGGCACCTGCACCGAGCAGTTTGGACCCTGCAATAAAAAGTTTCTCGGCTGCATGACGCAGTCGTGTGTCAAGTTTGCGCCCATCCCAAAGCTGTACCTCGCGTGCAACGGCGCCGCCGCGACGTACTATCTGGCGGTCGAGTTCTTTGGCAAAAAAGCGTTTGCCGCAGCAACCAAAGAGCATTGTGATTGCAAGTGTGAAGACAAGAGCAAGACAGCCTGCGCCGACAAGTGTGTCGACACCAAAAACGATCCTGAAAACTGTGGAAAATGCTACTTCCATGTAAGTCTGCTCTACTCCATCGTACCGTCTCTTCTCTAACACGATATAAATAGTGTCCTTCGGGATCCTGCACCAACGGCGCATGCTCCTTCAATTCCTGTACCGGCAGCGTCTGCGGCGCTTTTGGTCCCTGTGGTCCTGGTGGAAGCTGTGTCTGCGCTTCTATTACTGGAGGCAAGGGATTCTGCGTCAACGGCCAAACTCCGTGCGACGGCCTCTCCGGCTGCGGCACCAGTGCAGACTGTCCCCTGGGCAGTGTGTGCGCCGTAGGAACCTGCTGCGCGCGCAATGTTTGCATCACGACGGACGCCTGCGGTGGCTTCAAGAGCCCGCAGAAGCGTGCGTGGCTGAATGCCACGATTGCTGAGCCGATGAGATGGGTTGACAGCTTTTAAAGACTACGCGCTCCTGTACCTTGACATTATCAAAGTCTTCTATTGAATCTATTCGGAAGCTTTCAGTCAATCTCAAGCTTTTTGTACTGATATCAGTCTCAAGCCTCCCCAGTTGGCAGCTTATTACTCGTCTTACATAACGCTGCCCGGACCAACGTTCTCAACTTCTGTGAATTGGCTGTCCATCACCGGTCATGTAGCCCTTGGCAATAAAGATACGACACAGAAGCTCTCTGATCCAACCTTCCTTCCGCAGATTATACTCTATCACAGTCTCGCCCACGTCATTTGTCGCAGCAGCAGCCTCGCGCTTGACCCGCGCATACGCCTCGCGATCCTCCTCATGCTCGCGCAGCCAGTCCCTCATCAGCAAGTGCCGGACCGTCTCGGGACACCCGCGGCCCCAAACATGCAGATTGCACCAGTTCTCGCTATAGTAGAGAAAGTAGTGGTGATTGTGCCACAGCGGCTCTCGGGCCCTAAAGTGGAAGCCTTGCGACTCGAGCGCCGGCACGTACGAGTCCTCGTCGTCAATGTCGGCCACCGTGAGATCAATGTCAATGACGTCCTTGGCAGGCAGGCCAGGGACGCTGGTGGAGCCGACGTGGGAGACGGTGAGCGCCGTGTCGCCGAGGGCGGCGCGGATCTTGGCCTCGAGGATGGCGAAGCGCCGAGGCCATTCCGGCTTGGGCTCTTCAATGGCCAGTGGCAGAGCCTCGCGGCGTGGATTGACGCGCTCGACTTGCTCGGGCTTGTATTCGTAGTGTTTGAGGATTTCCTCAACGGAGGGATTGAGTTTCGCAGCCGACATTTTCTCTTGTTCTCTTGCCGTTTACTTTGTATTCACTGATCACCGATCGAAGGGCTGTTTGGCAGACTGTGCAAGACTCTGCTACGCCAATGATAAGAAAGATGGCGAATCGCCCGACATTAGCGAAAGGCTGCGGAGGAAGTCTATTTGTATTCAGTGCTCGGGTTGCCCGCCTCGAAAGCCAGCGCTGTTGAATCAGCAGCAAATAATGCCAGATCAAATCGCAATCTTCCTCTTTGTTAGGCCCTGCGCCAGCGTCCCCGGCGCTTTTCCCTATCAAGCACGCCGATGATGATCCACGCAGCCAGTGACTCACGGGCTCCCCGAGCAGTTGAAAAGCATAAATAGGCGGGACCACCCATCTTTGATCTTCCTCTCTCGCATACATTCAGTCCACCAACTAACCTTGCTGTCAGCCGCCCAGAACGAGTGCCCGTACTGCACCATGCTGACGCACTAGCGACCAAATTGCCTGTTTAGGCTCGCCGAAGAAATCAGCCGCCAACCTGCTTGGCGCCGTCGTTAAAGCAGGCTTTGTTATCATTACGCTCACGCTGCAATTCTGCGGTCGGCGACGAGGGAACGCTATGAGTCACAAAGAAACCAAATGGAGGCCTTTTTGTTGATCTGTCGAGCTCCTTGCATTCGAAGTTTCCGAGTTGGTAACTGTCATCAAACCTCGCCAATTCTATCTATGCGCATCATTTCGAAGGCAAGCAGAGACGGAGGCTGCCAATTGAACGAAGCCGGAGACTCTGAAAGCAAGCTCTCTTCGCTCCCAACGTATGTCTACTTGCTTAGACTTTCCTTTTGGCGTCTCTGTCAGTGTGAATGCGGCCATGCACTCGTTGATGAGCCCTCCACCAATTTCGCATCCCAAGAGGTTCAGCCAGCATCTGAGCACATTTGAGATCAGATGGGTGGTTAAATGAGAGCTCATTTAATGCCAGCCAAACCGAAACAAGTATTGAAGAGATACTCAGGGCTCCAGATGTGCAGATTGATGTCGCTTTGTAAAAATATGAATAAAAAAGCTTCATAGTTGAACGCGTTCGGATGCGGAACTAAAGATGCTCAAAGTCAAGAGAGCATCTATTACCTGAAACTCCCATGCGCAAGTTACTCATTCCAGCATGCGATAATTCAAGTGAACAAGTCCAATCACTGTTCATGCGCAACCAACCTCGTTGAGTTGTAGGGCGCTCAGAGCAAAGCTTCATATTTGAGCTCGCGGTACTCCTTCGCCGCGGCTTTCCACGCATCATCTCGGCTTCTGACCTCATCTCTCCAGTCAAGCACCATCTTGACCTCTCCAAAGTAGTTTACATCTCCCATCTGCATAAAGCCCAGCTTCTCAAACAGCGCTCGACTCCCCTTGTTTCCTTGCTGGATCTTGACCATCAACGCCCGCAACGAGCTCTTCGGGCCGCCCTGCGCATATTCGGCCAAAATGGCATCTAGATGCGTCTGTATATAGACCAAGAGCGCACGCACGGCGGCTTCGCCGTACCCTTGGCCTCTGTGCTCCTTGGCAGCAATCATGACGTCGACCTCGCCAACAAGAGCGTCGCCCGTTGCGTTTTTATTATCATCTCCGTCGTCTGGGTAGAGAAAGAAGTTCAAATCACCAATCATACGCGGGTTGGCATCTTGTTTTTGCGCAGTGATTGTCGTCTGCGTCGCGGCGACGGGCTCGCAGATGATGAATGTGAGCTTGTCGGCAGACGTGCGCCACGACTGCTGATTTTCGTATTCTTCTTCCAGTGTCATGGGCTCAGACGCCGTAGCTTCTTGGATATCCTAGAGAAGATCCATGAGCATGCTTCATCCAATGACATGCCTCACGGAAGGCAAACGCACGGGGTCCTGCATCCAGCCGTGGTACTTGACTACGTGGTGCGCCTCGTAGGGCACAAGAAGCGCCCTGGCAGCAGCTATCGCTGGAAAATGGGTCAGCACCTATGAAATACGGATAGAAAGAGTTGCTTTACCCGTATTCTGATTTACTCTCATTCTTGTACCGCCATGCGTGAGAAGCTTGAGTGCTCAAAATGAGTGACATCAAGAGAAAGTGGATATCGTCAGAGGCAAAAATGCAACTAACGAAGCATAGCCGACACCAAGCCAAGTCAGCACCTCAAAGGAAGTAGTGACTTTGTGGATTAGAACAATCTGTACACTGAAGGGCATGAAATTCGATCGGGATTATATTTGGACGCTCAGCAATGGTGCAGAGTGGAAGCGTGGGTAGCCACTAATGAGCATCTGTTCACGGCTCGCCGATGAAAGTCAAGAAACGTTCGTGCATGGGGCCCATCCTAAATGCTACAGGAAAAAAAATACACTATATTACATAAGATTTCCCTACTATGGCTCATTTGGGATGCCTCGGCGGCGTCTGCTCCACGGGGAACTCAGTGCCGAGCAGCTTGGCGACTTGCGCCTCGCCCATCCTCGCCTCCATGGCCAGGAGCTCCACCATCTGATTCATCTTTGACTTGGCCATGTTCTTCCCCATGTATGCTTTGAGCTGCTGCAATACCTCTGCATCTGAGACGTCGCCGCTGGCCATAGGCGGGAACAGTAACAGGTGCTTGTTGGCCCGGTCGTGGTTGGAGTTGCCTTGGTTGCGAGTGCCGTAGGCGTCATCGGCGTCGGGATGAGCGTAGGCCACGGAGCGACGGTCCGGCCGCACCCCCATTTCGTCAAGCAGACGTTTCATCTTACTCGGCATGATGGGCTGCAACAGAATGGCGGCGATGCGGAGGGCTTCTGCGCTGCGATGGATAGTCCAGTTCAAGAGTAGCTTTGAGAGGGGCTCCTTTTGCTTGGCAAGAACCCACGGCTGGGTATCAGTGATGTATCGATTTGTCTGTCCAAAATGTGAGCAAATGCGTCCTGTGCGAGGGCCAAGAAAACGCAACTTACGTCTCTTAATAATTCGAACGCTTCGCGAATGGCACCACCGGTGTTGTAGTCCTCCATTTCCTTTGAAAAAGCATCCGAGGCTTGCCTAAGGGTGGATTCCAGCGAAAAGAATTGAGCATACTCAGCTTTGTGCCTGACCTCGTCAAGCTCCTTGAAAGCGCCGCTATTGCTACTCGCGACCGCTTTCCGCGTAGACCAACCTGCAGCGCCCTTTGGTTTGGCGATTCTGTAAAAGAGATTACCGATATTGGCTTGTAGCTCCTTTCCGTAGATGGCAGAAATGATATCATTAGAGTAACTCATATCTTTGGTCAGATTACCGTTGCGCATGAGAAAGTAGCGCAGGGGATCAACGTCCCAGCGCTGGAGGGCAAAGACGGGGTTGACAACGTTGCCAAGCGACTTGGACATCTTACGATTGGACATGGTCCAGTGGTTATGGCACAAAATACCTTTGGCAGGCGGGAGGCCAAGTGCAAGTAGAAGCGCAGGCCAGTAAATGGCGTGAAAGCGCAGGATATCCTTGCCAATAATGTGCAGGTCGGCGGGCCAGATGCCCATGTTGTCGGTCGGTGTGCGCCATTGGCTACCATAGCCGGCTTTTGTGATGTAGTTGATGAGCGCATCGACCCAAACGTAAATTGTTTGCGTGGGATCTTCCGGATCAGCAATACCCCAGTTCAGTCTCGAGACGGGCCTGGTAACGGATAGATCCTCCAGGTGGTTTTCGACCCAATCGCGCACCTCTTGCATGCGGTTTGCCGGCTTGACCCAGTCCGGGTTCTCGTCGTAGAACTTGAGAAGCGCATCCTTGTACTTGGTCAATGGAAAGAACCACGTCTCTTCCTTGACCCATTCGACCTCGTTCTCCGACTCGACATTGATCATGATTTTCTTGCCCGTCTGCGGCACGATGCTGGGCTGCACCAAGTCCTCGGGGTAGAAGCACTCGTCGCTGACGCAGTACCAACCCTCGTGGGTGCCCTTGTAGAGACCCAGGTCCTTTGGCAGCGAGTTCTTGAGCTGCAGCCAGAACTGCGAGACGGCGTCCTTGTGGTCGGTGTCGGTCGTGCGGACGAAGAAGTCGTTGGAGATGTCGGCGTCGTGGGTCAAGCTGCGGAATTTGTCCGAATTGAGGTCGCAAAACGATTTAGGATCCATGCCCTCTTTCGCGGCCGCGCGCTGAATCTTCATGCCATGCTCGTCGGTTCCGGTGCACAAGTATGCCTCCTTGCCATTTATCTGCTGCCATCGCTTCAACACGTCGGCTAGGACGGTGCAGTACAAGTGACCAATGTGAGGGGCTGCAGGGAGGGTTAGAATCGTGATAGTTCGTGGAGTTGTACGGTTTGCATACCCGCATTGACGTAGAATATTGGCGTTGTGACGTAAAAGGGCTTCTCCTTGGTTTGCGCAGAGCTATTCCAGCGGCGCGACAATGGGCCATTGGGCCGGCAGCTGGCGCATATCCACGACGGCCGCAATAAGGGACGCAATGGCCTCAACTGTGCACACCTGAAAGGCTGCAAGCGTGCCAACCTCATCTTGTGCGCTCACGTGTTGCAGGTTGAAGCTTTGCTGAAGATTTACAGAAGACGTTGTCGCGAGAGCTAAGCTTCCGGGTGGATCTGCACTGCCTGACACTGGTGCCTGGTGGATCGAGAAGACTTGAATGACCACCAACTTCTTCATCCCGCATCCCACCTCTTCATGTCGCTTGATGAGGGTCTATTTCTGATAATCACTACTCGGAAAGATCCATCACATACACAATATGAGTAAATCTAACCTGCCAGACGCGTACACCGAGGTGCAGGTCTCTAGCGAAGGTACATGCTGAAAACACCATCGCTTCCACCAGCCAGACACTCACAAGACGACAGCTGCCGACAATTTTGTCAACACCTACTACCAGTCCATCAACAGCAAGTCAAACATCCAGGGCTTCTACGTCAACTCGTCGCCGCGGTACTCAATACCCGCCGACATCTCCATCAACGGGCAGCTCGTGGCCACGCCCGCCGACTACCTCAAGCTCGTCGAGGCGCAGGGAAGCGGCGTCCACTACGAAGTCGAGTCGCTCGATGCGCACGTCATGAACCCATCCTTCAAATTCGGCATGCCCGACAACGTTCACGACGCGGCCAAGGCGGAGCGCAACGGCAGTCGCATGAGCTTCGTCGTCACCGCCGTCGGCCGCGTGCAATTCGGCAAGGCCAAGGACGCGCAACAGAAAATGTTCAACGAGACGTTTGTGCTGGTTCCCAACTGGGATGCCATGGCCAGGAATCCGCCGCGAGGGGTCAAAAAGTGGCTAATCATGTCACAAAACTTTCGTGCCCTGTGAGAAGACCCGTTGAGACGGGCTGCTACAGAACAGAAGTACGGAAATTGAAGAAAATTCGACGGCGGGCACAGGAAAAGCAACGGATTCGGACCTCGCCCATAATACTGAGGCACATGATTTGAATTTGAATTAATATGATGGGCGCAATGGCGTACAGAGATGGTTTGGCAGAGCATCAGAACAACACGAATAATTCAACGACTTTTTGGAGCTACAGAGCTCTACATGATTTTTAAAAGACCTACAAAATGAATAAGTGAATTTAGACCTATTTAACACGATTCGGAGAAGAGACAAGTAACAAGAAGGCTCAGGATGCTTTTAACCAAACGCGAACCAGCTTGAGGTCGTTCATCTAATCGCTCCTGGTTGAGAGTTCCAACCTTGCACTTCTCAGGACCAACATTATAGTAGCACAAGACAAAGAAGATCACGTTTCACTCATCGTTAAATCCCCACAGGATAGACGAGAAATCTCGTTTAAATGGGATATTGTCAACGGTACTCGCAGACCAAGGTACAACGAGGGTCCACAAATCCATGACCTCTACCTAGCAACCAATGGCAACTCTCTAAATTTTACAGACTCCAAAGCCAGCATCGCCATCAATCAAGCTTCCTCATCGCATACCTCGACTACCAATTGCCATCACGATGCAAGCCCTCGCCCGCATAGCACGTCCAGTGCTGACGTGCAAAGCACTCCCCATCCGGTACGCTTCCTTCCACAGCTTCCAGCCGTGCCATCTCGCTCCCGCTCCCTCAATCTTCAACTAACCGGCCAACCTGTTAGCACCTTTACAACCCTCTCCCCCCTCCGTCCGAGCCTCTACGCCAATCCTCTACGAAGACCAAGCGCCATGACTGCCTTTACGCCCCTCCCCTCGACGACCGCCACCGCCACCGCCGTCGACGTCGTCGCGCCTGGGGCCATCTCTGCGCACCCGGCGCTCGCAGGCGGCGCAAGCCAGATCCGCTGCGGTCCCCGCAACACCATGAACGGCGCGACGAGGCTGGTGCAGAAGCGCCGCCACGGATATCTCTCGCGCAAGCGCACGCGTACCGGCCGCGCGATCTTAAAGAGGCGCAGGCAAAAGGGTCGCGCCAAGCTGGGCTGCCACTAAGCGGGACGGGGTTGGAAACGGCGACAAGTGCCTTGTAACAATATGAGGAGGCGAAGAAGCGACAATGGCATGGTTCATATAGAAGAAGATACTGGGCTCCTGGCTCAGTCTCTCCGGCTTCTCGAGAGAGGGGGTGTGCAGCATTTACTTGTTGGAGATGGAGCAAGGCAGACTCTGGACTTGGGCCCTGTTCGAAGCGGCCTCGCCAGATTATAGACACAATTGTACATTACATACTACCGGCGAATTTATATGCCTTTTTCTTAATTGGCCAACACACTCTCGTCTATTACATATGACAAAATTTCTCACATCTATGTAAGGCCGCTTCAACACATGATTAGACGGGTCCCTCGACGCCCGTCTCGCACTTTAGCGAGTCAGTGTAGCAAACGGTGCCCAAGTTATCACTGGCATCGCCAATCCAAACCTTGTAGGCTCCGTCAACATTAGGCACAATCCAATCCTGCATATTCGTGTCCCAGACACTGAGGTCCTTGCGCGTGAGCTTTAGCTCGATCGTCGCCGTCGCGCTCGGCGCCAGCGTCTCCGTCTTTGCAAAGTCACGCAGCTGGATGACGGGCGTGTCGTAGCCACCATTGTCATCTGGGAACTGCAGATAGGCCTGCACAGACGCCTTACCGCCATACTTGGCGCCAGCGTTGGCGACCTTGACCGAGATGGTGTAAGCCGTGTCCCAGAGCGCAGGGTTGCCGCCCTGTCCACCGCCAGCGCGAGGGCCAGGTCGCTGCTCGTCCGTGTAGCCAGCCGGGTAGGGGTATGTTCTGGTGGCAGAGCCCAACTCGGCCTCGTCGGCTTCCTCCTCTTTCAGCCACGAGTAGATGTAGCGCGAAATCTTGCGGAAGCCCTTGGGCGCGACGGCCTCGCTCTTGTCAGGAATCTCTTGCGAGTAGTCGAGGATGCCGCTCTTGGCAGACCGTGCGGGAGGTGTGCGGGTAAGCGGCGTGACCTGGGTAATGGACGCGTCGCTCAAGTCGAACTTTGTGTAGCTGAGGCCATGGCCAAAGGCATAGCGCGGCTGAGTCTTTTCCTTGTTCAGCCATCTGTAGTCAATGTAGAGGCCCTCGGTGTAGTCGTCATTGGCTTGGAAGCCGAGCTCGAAATTGATCAGATCTGTGACGCTCTTGGGCATGTCATCTTCGGCCTTTGTGATGCTGTAGGGCAAGTGTCCGCTCGGCGACACGTCTCCATAAAGGACCTCGACCAGAGAGCGACCAGCTTCCTGGCCCGGCAGATGAGCAATCAGCACCGATTTTACGCTCGGCAGCGCGATCCACCTCTCCAGGACCAGAGGCCCAACTGTGTGGGCAACGACAACTACATGCTTGTACTTGGCGGCGACATCCTGCACAAGCTTGTCTCCATTGTGCCACGCATAGAGCCCAGAAGCATCGCGGTCACCGTGATTGCCCTCGACGGTATAAGTGTTTTCGCCCGAGTCTGAGCTGATAAAGACAATAGCGACGTCATTATCAGTCGCTTTTGGTAGTACAAGAGGGATCGAGTCCGTCTTGTACAACTTGACATCCTTGACTCGAGTTTTCAGAGCTCCAATGGGGTCATCTAGATAGGTGTAGTCAACAGTTCCGCTGCCCCAGCCCTGACCGAGTGTGCCCTTGTTGCAGTTTCGGTCCGCGCATGCGTTGGGTCCATCGGGGTTCTTGGCGGCATCCGTACCAAACACCTTGATCGATCGTCCTTCTGAGAGCGGAAGGAGTCCATCGTCATTTTTCAGCAAAGTAATGGCATCCTGGGCAATCTGTCGAGCCACATCATCGTGATCGGCGCGCACGTCAATGTCTTGATTGACAACACCGGACGGAGACTCTGGCCAAGCGGCGGGGTAGAGCATGCCCTCCTTTTTTCTGGTATTGTAGTGAAAGTTGGTGGCCGGGAAGCCCTTGTCTTGGCCCATTTGATACCAGGCTGCGGTGATGCGAGTTGCCATGTCATTGAGACGAGTCATTGGCACCGAGCCATTCAGAACCGATCTTGACAGCTCATACATCCAATAGCTGAAGCCAAATAGCGGGATCTGCGTGTCTCCGGGCATGTCCATATCCAAGCCCGCCAAGGCAGACCCTACGCCAGACATGTGACCGAGCCAGTCGCTCATGACAAAACCCTGGAAGCCGAGCTCATCCTTGAGAATGCCATTGATGAGATTGGGGTTCTGGCTACATGCGGATCCATTAACCTGCAAGCAATTGATCAACAAGCATTTTAGTGAAAGTGTGCCATGAGGCGACTTACAGCGTTGTACGCAGTCATGGCGGCACCCACGCCGGCATGAACTCCTTCAGCGAACGGCCACAAATAGACCTCATGCAATGTGCGATCATCTGCAAGGTGATTGTCAGTTTTTTTGAACTGACCAATTTGTACGGAAGAGGCGGCGTACCAATATTAGAGCTGTACGCTTGCTGAAAAGGGTTGTACATGCGGTACATCTCCTGCTCGTTACCCACCAGATGCTTGATGGTCGCGATGACGCCCTGTTCCTGGATGCCCTTGATGGTCTGACGGGCTCCATTCGCCTGCAGCGCGGGGTCGGCGCCGAATCCTTCCCAGTTGCGGCCGCCTTTGGGCTTTCGTCCTATTGGGCCAACCGTGGGACCGAGCAGAACATTGACGCCTTTGCCACGAGCCTCCTTTCCCATGGCGACACCGCGCTGGTACATGAGCTCCTTGTCAAAGGTGGCCCCGACGGTAATGCCATCCGGAAATGCGGTGACGTGGTCTGCCTGTCGAATGCCACTGGCTCCATCCTCAAAGCACAGCATGGGGTAGCCCACGCGCAGAGCCGAGCCGGCGTTTCCATTACAACGTCTAGAACAACGCGTCAGTATATTCTTGTGATGTTGGAATTTCTACGCGCAGCAGTCGTGTAAACTGAGTCTGGAAACATACCCTATTATCAGTCAGCCTTGTTTATCTCTGCGGTACTAAAATAGGCCCGGTCGTTACAGGATGACTGCATCGCCTCGTCTGAGCCCAATTTGAGACATCGAGACTCACCCATAAAGACACCGGTCCCAGCTGTAATATTGGTCTTTTCAGCCAATGTCATGGAATCGACTAGCGTTTTGGCCTTGCTGTAACTGTTCCTCCACTCGTCCACCCAGCCACCGTACGGTGCCGGATAGTAAGGGGGCGAATCATAGCCAGCGGCCGTGGCAGCGGCGGCCGGGCGCTCGTGTGCGGAAGCGGTCGCATCATAGCCAGATGCCGTGCTGGCCGCGGCCTGCCCGTGTGCGGAGAAGACGGCCAGGGCGCCTGCGATGCTTGTCTTTGGCAGCATTGTTTTTCCTTTGCGGCAAATCACAAAATGCTTTGAAAGCGTTGAACCAAGAGAAGACGCGAGGCAATGAAATTTGAAAGGAAACAAAAGAAGAAAAGAAGGAAAGAAGAAAAGAAGAAAAGAAGAAGACGGATCTCTAACTAGTTCACATGTTGTCCTGGGAAAAACGACGGCGGGTTGCTGTAGCATTGGGCTTGCATCTGATGACCGGGTGGACGCAAGGCCAGACCCGGCCACATGCCTACCCAAATCTAGGCCATGCATGGCATTCGACGCGAATAATGACACGCTAACTAACCATCCAACTAGCCATCGTGACGCCAATGTTAGCGCACCAAAAGGCCAACATGAACGGCGCTGGGTTGGACAGAAATTAGCAAAGCTGCGCCACTTGCTCAGCAATCGCAGGCCCGCTGACGCAACCGTGGGTGACCGTGCGAGACAGGGCTCGGAGCTTTGACTCGCGGGCAAGATGGGCTATCCCAATAGTTGAGATTCTTCATCAACTGATTACTGTTGTGTGTGGTGGATGATGGGCTTCGCGTGACAATCAGATCCAACGCCAAGTGCCAAGTCGCTAGCCCTCGCGATTTGACTAGACGCAAGGGCCACATCGTGTGCCATCCAAGTTTGGCAAGGCACAGCATATTCTGATCATTCGCTGCCGAGTCTAGATTAGTTAGTTAGTGTATCGGGACTTGGGTTGTTGCATAAAGTACGAAATGGGGGCCAAGCGGCTTATTTTATGAGATGGCACAGGCGCTAGACTGTCCTAATAAAGCCCCGTGAGTACCCACTGTATGTATTACTTGTTCAGTCTGGCCCCCACTGAATGGGCTGCGGATGCAGCACCGTAAGAAATAAAACATAGTTTCCGTGATAAAAAAATGAACTCTCAGTGTAGCAAGGTCCCAGTGCCAGCAGCCTGACGTGGGATCTAATATTGCATCGAAGAAGAAGACTCTACTTCCTAGCTTCAAAACCTGGCGTGGTATGCACGACCTTTTTACACTTCTACGTATATTTTACGGCGCGGGAGGCGCCGGCACTAAGAAGCCACCCGCCTATAATTATTTAGTGGCTCCAAGTTCCCCGAATACCCAAAGCCTTTGGGTACACATCAGAGTACCTATCCAGTTCAAGCATCAAAGTGATTACTGTAATCATTACAATAATGCATTTTCTAGGCGGGATTCAATTCCTCGCCCCCTTACATACATGCAGCCACACAAGATGTTGCTGATTGTGTCCCTCTGGCGCCTTTTGTCATGGCAAGCTTTTAATATTACCAATTGTCCTCTCATATGCTGTAATAAATGGCGTGCATCGGCATCTGCTGTAATACGCGAGCTTCGCCGGATCATCGACGCTCTCATGATTTGCCCCTCTTGAAAACGTTCGATTGAGCCACCCATTGCTGGCCGACGCTTATTATACCCCAGGTTGCCAACAACCGCGGTCGCGTGGGGTGAAGCCAGGCCCAGTTGGAAACTTACGAGAAGCCAGAGTCCAGCTTGAACCTCAGCTTGCTGGGATAGCTGTAGACAGTCTTATCAGACCAGCCACCTATAACGTACAGGCATAGCTTGTAGTCCATGCACCAAGGCACCCAAGGCACGAAGGCTGCCTGCGACGGTTTACCCCTCCGCCACTAGGTCCTTGGCCTTGTAAACTGATCTGAGGATGTGTAAATCTATCTTGACTAATTGTATTTTTCCTAGACTATCAACCAATAAAGTTAGGCTCTCGGCAGAGGGCAACGCCATCCCCCAACCCACCCCGCAAAGGCTGGGGTCGAACAAAACCCACCCATTCCGCGCTGCAGTCAGTTAATAAACACCAATTTTTGGCGGTATGATGGGGACTAAACTGACAAGTTGCCATTGCTTTTGTATCACTGGCGTGAAAGCTCTCCTAACTATAAAATTAACACCATGGATATGTGTCCAGAAAATTGCTCCGGCGCTATTCTGCACCGAGGGCCGAACACCGACGGACAGGTCTGCGCTTCCAAGAGGGCATATCACAATGGTGATATTTACAAGGTCTAAAGCTGAACAAGCCCCGCCTTGTAGCTTCACTCTGCGAGCTAATGCGCTGATCTCTGTGCTTTGCTCGGGATTACCCGCGGCTCTTTCAACCGTCCGGTTCCGGTTGCTTTTTTGTTGCGACTCCCGAACATTCTGGCCCTCCTTCTAAAGAGATTCAGACAATATCGCTGCTTAGCAATGCAGCACCCAGGAATTCCGCCCACTCTTTTCTTCTTTGCTTTTCCGCGCGAAATACTGGTATTGTTCCACTGCTCCCGACTCCGTCCAGCATTGGGAACGATGCCAAATAGCTGAGACGTTGTCAGCCGCGGCGGTTTCTTATGGCTGCCTATACCTGACAAAGTACTCTTACAGACGCTTTCTGCCTATTGTGGTGCAAATTTTATACTCGATTTGCAACTTGGTGGTCTTGTCTCCTCTTTCCGAGAATCACGAAACATGCTCGTTCGTATTGGCATCGGGAAACGCCCACTGCTGAGCTGCGGGATATTCTAGGCTGGACAAGTTCTTGTCAATACCGCAGTCACTAGAGCTGTATTGATATCTTCAAGAATTGGAGAAGCGTCAAAATGCTTTATCCTAGGATTCACTCTTGCAGGCACGAACGCTCACTTGTCAGAGTCTATTCTATACCGGTCCGACAAAGTAGGCCGGCACCGTTGTAAAGCTCCACGGCTAATTTTTCTCTTTTTTTACTCGGTCTGTTGTCTGACACACAACCCTGCTCCACGACAAAAAACGATTTCCGCGCATGGGCCGACGATAGATGGGGCTGCCTTTTGCCCTCTTCCCCATCTCGCGCGGCTATCGCACCGGCCAGGCTCTACCGCCATTTCTCGACCCGTCACGGAGCAGACTTGGCCATCCAAGCTCCACAATGTACGGGAACTCGGCGCAGAATCGTGAGCTTCGGTGCGTTGAAAACCTGGGCTGACCTGTCTCGGGCTGGGACAATGCCGTTCTGAAGGGGCTCTGACGGGGCCATGTCGAGTGCAATTCGATGCGCTCACGAGTATATAAAGACTCTTGCCAGTCCGAAAAAGAGATTTTAGTCCCCCAACAGGTTTACACATCTTTTTCACTTCATTGTTAGAGGCAGCTGTCTTCATACTTCCCTTGACTTATACAGCTGTTCGACCTCCAACATGCGCGTTGCCCTCTTTTCCCTCGTTGCGGCGGCGGCAGCCAGCCCGATAGTCAACAACCAAACTCTACTCGAGTCTAGATGTATGTTACACAATAAACGCCTAGCTAGCTGCACTTTATCCCTCGTACTAACTCGTCCCAGCTGTTGACAACAACTTCATGAACAGTTTCAAGTTCTACGCTCAGCATGCCGCTGCCGCTTACTGCAACGCCGAGGGCCGTTCGCCCGGTAATGCTATTAGCTGCGCCGGCGGCGAGTGTAACGATGTGATGCGCAACGGTGCTACCATCATCAACACCTTCCAGGGCGCCAACACCGGTATTGCCGGATACGTGTCCGTCGACAGAACCCGCCAAGAAATCGTCTTTGCAGCACGCGGCAGCAACAACCTCCGCAACTTCATCACCAATCTCATCTTCACACAACGCGATTGCGATTTTGTCTCTGGTTGCAAGGTTCACGACGGCTTCGCCGCCTCGTGGGACGAGATCTCAGTTGCCGCCACGGCGGCCATCCGGAGCGGTCTGCAGGCAAACCCGGGCTATAGGCTCGTCATCACCGGCCACTCCCTCGGCGGCGCAATTGGCACGCTCGCCGGTGTCTACCTCCGCCGCGCCGGCTACCAGGCCGCCATCTACACGTTTGGCGCGCCGCGCATCGGCAACGAAGTCTTTGCCAACTTTGCCAGCCGCCAGAGAGGCGGCCTGTACCGCATGACGCACATTGACGACCCGGTGCCGCGCCTGCCGCCCATGATCTTTGGCTACCGCCACGGCGGAACCGAGTACTGGCTGTCCAACGGCGAGGCCGAGCAGATAAACTACCAGGGCAACGACGTCAAGGTCTGCCCGGGTATCGACAGCGTCGGCTGCAACGCGGGCACTATCGGCTTCGACCTCCCCGCTCACCTCCATTACCTCACCAACACCGCTGGCTGCGCGCCCCCCGCCACCAAGTGGAAGCGCGATCCTGAGCCCTCGGACGAGGAGCTCGAGGAGCGCTTCACCAATTGGAGCAAACAGGACCAGAAATTGGTCAATAGTTGTTATTATTGCTATACAGTTGAGGTTGTCTAACGCCCAACATTGGGCAGCTCTTCTTGGCTACCTGCGCCAGCTGGAAACCATCAAAACACGTTGAAAGAAAGGATCGAAAGTTAGCATAAAAGTACTTAAAATATATTCAAACCTATCTTTCAAATTTCTAACGCTAAATCAATTTCTATAAACGGCAATAAATAGAAGAGAAAAGTATTACGCTTGACTAATAAAGTATAGTAATGTGATGTATTTTCTTCTCCTACTTTGGCATTTCTTTGAGTCATTTTGTACTTGTGAAATCTTAAACTAGATTGTTCATGCATGTATATAAGTCTCGAATAGCATTAATCTAGAGCTCTGTTACCAAGTCAAGGGTCTGCCTACCTTGTGTTCTACATACTGCACTGGAAATCGTGCGCCATGGGGTGCATGTTCAAGTTCTGGCGGAGGCTCTGGAATTTCAATCTCCAATCTTGATGAATCTGTCTTTGAATAGGGTTTGTATGCTAGCACAATTGTTGGGGTGCCATTCAAGTCAAGGCGCGACCCTAGATATACTATGGATGGATGTCGCGCGCGATTTGCAGCACGTCCTCTTATCTAGTATGTATGGTGGTCTTGGACGTAGTCACTTTTACATGTATGTGTTGGATGGGAAAAAATAAGTAAGTCCCTGATTTTCTACTCAATGATGCCGATTAAATGTTTAAATTGATGGAAAGGCAATTGACTGTCATGGGAACAAGGCCTCCGACACCTATGGCCAAGCATATAGGGTACGTCAGCCTCCTTCGCGGAATTATTTCGACTATATCAGGTCCAAGTGGTACTGCCCGGATTTTGAGAGTCGTCTGATTATGATTTGATACATGGCTTGTGTAGCAGCAAGCAGGACTGGTACTCAATACTTGCTACGCCATGGATGAATATATGCAACTAGATTGGCAACCACAAATTCTGCAGCGACTGTCGCCACAGCCCCATCGTATTGCCACCTTCCCTCAAAAGGAGGCGTGCACCTTTTCGATACCAATGATTTTACAATGCAAAAAAACTTAGCTAATACACGGTCATTTCTTGTCGGAGTGGCTACATTCCTCAATGAATGCCCTCAGTTACCATACCCTGTGCATTAGGCACACCAACTAGGATGACGCCTCGTGGAACCAAAACGTTCTTGACCTTCATGCATCCAAACACATTGACGTCCTTAATCTTGGGACATGCTCGAAAGATGCTACCCAAAATGAAATCCGTCACTTCTTCGCAGAAGCTGATTTCCAACGAGCGCAGCTCCGGATACTTTGCGTTTTCGTTAAAGACTTCTTCAAAGGCCTCGCGCGTTATATGCCGACAGGCATGGACATTAAGATGCCGGATCTTCGGGCCTGAATGCGCCATGAGCGCCTTGAAGCCTTCGCTGCAGAGGCCCAACTTGTCGGGATTGTCGCGTGGATTGGCAGCGTCAACTTGCCGACACTTTTGGAGGTCAATGAATGACAACTCGGGATTCTTCCATCCAGTGAATAATTTGACGAAGCCGCTGTCAGTCATGACTTCACTATCTGTGATTCGTAGCTTAGTCAGATGTCGGCAATTATTATGAATTGCGTCCAAGACTTCGTCGCCAGCCTCGGGAAAGACCTTCAATGACAAAGTCTGTAAGTTTGCTCCCACACCAGCGATACATTCTGTCAATGATTCCGAGGTAATTTTGTGGTGAACTTGAAGACCGATGTGTTCCAGAGATGTCAGCGCGCCGATAGCCTTGACACCTTCGCTTGTAAGCTTCTGGTTGTGTTCGACCTTGAGCCGCTGCAGCCTTGGGCAGTGCTTTCGTAGCTCAACGATCGTGTCGTCTCCAAAATGCAAGTCCGTATAGTATACATGGAGCTGTCTTAGCTCGCCACCCTTTGCAGCAATGAACTCGTGCCATTTCGTTTCACTTAGCAAGTTCGCACCATGCAGATAAAACGTATCTAAACATGTATCGCGTGACAACAGGTAGTCCATGACCTCGTCCTTGAACTGGATTGCGCACCGAACTTTAAAGCGGCGCAACTTGGTCGCCACTTGGAAAATGCTAATAAGATCGTTTTCTCCGAGCTTGGCGCCGTCATAAATGTGCAGCACCTCGGTAGTCGGTTGAACAAAAAGTGGTAGAGTCTCTGGCTTGAGAAGTCTGCGCTTCGAAAAGATGCGTGCAATCTTGTCGACGAGGTGCTCCGGCAAATCGCCTAGACTCTCGGCCATGTCCACATTTTTTGCGAGTGTTTGAATGCAAAGTGTCGCCAGGCTCTTGACTCCCACATCCCCGTCGAGAATTCGACTCTGCGTAGTTCGGCGCGCACCAATCCCTCCTGTTTGCTTGCGAGGTTTCTTTTGCGGTTTTTTACCCTCTCGCTCTTTGGCTATCTCACGGCCGCAGGGCGCACACAGTAGCCCGCCGTTGGGTCCTGTGACAGAGTACGGAGTAACAGTGAACCGCTTGTCGCAGATTTCACAATTGTCCATCTGACCGGGCAAAGGTGCGTAGCTTTGTTCGAAAATGGCTCGCGCAACGTCATCGTCGTCTTCATCATCATCGGCATACTTCTTGCGTTTCTTGAATGCCTTACTGGATTTGATCTTTTCAATGGCCTTTTGCTCTTCCTTTTGCTTCCGGCTCCTTTTATCGCCACCAGGCGCACGTTGGCTCGCGGTAGTGCTCGACTCGGCTACTGCGGACGAATCGCCATTTGCGCGAGCCTGATTAGCTGCGGCCTGTCGACGAGCATCGGCATCATCACGTATCTGTCTAGCAGAAATATTATGTGACTAGCATCTGTTAGAGATGAGGCGGACGAGTTCTCATGATGTACTTACAGCTAAGAAGTCCGTCAACGCCGATTGACTGTGATTTTTTTTAGCAAGTTTCATGATACCGGGCGACTTTTACGAACGTACGGGCCAGTGATATTTCTGGAAGGTCGAGAAGGAGAGTTATGTTCGTTGCCATTATTACCACCATTCGGAGCCGATCGCCTCCGCACCCTGTCAAGCGATTAATAACCTCGGGCGACATAAACAGCACGATGAACTAACATGTTGAGACGTTAAAAAGTTGACCTCTTCAACTCAGTGAAAAACAGATCGTCTTTGCGTGCGGACGAAAAGAGAAGCAAACACAAATGAGAAAAGGGAACGTCTGCAAGTCCTCTTTCGGTTGCACAGTGGCGTCAATGAAGTTGGCACAGCCCAGTGCAAACGCCGGAGCGTGTCAGGTAAATTTTCGCGCTTCTAACACGGTGTCACGTGATCGGACCCGGTTTCCAATCTAGCTCGCACTGTGAGGGCCCGCCCACGATCGAGGACCATGGCGGGTTGTTGTGTATCAAATACAGTGCGGGGTACCTGGCGCACTGGCTATTTAACTTTTCAGGGCCCGCACGTGGAGTCCTGTAACGAAATTCCGCCGGCCAGCGACGTAAGTCGTCATTATTGGCACTGTGCCGAGCAGTAAGTCATTCACGGTGCCAGCAAAAAGCAACGAGACCAACTTTCACACCTGTTCAATGCAAACGCAGGCACTTGAGCACCAGCAATCTCATTTTGGAAACCTCGATAGTGTTCCTGAGTCTATATTGAGCGGTGCACCCCAGATGAGTGGCGAGGAACCCAAATTAGACACTATTCGCCACCCAGTACTATTGAATCGCCGCTGCCCTCGCTGATAGCCCAGAGCCAATACCCGCACGCCAGGAGCCAGGCCTCAGCGCAGCTTGAACATTGGTGCTGCGTTCTTCTCTTCTGACTTCAATTCATTTACACAACTCTCTGCAGAAAATTTAGCTTTGCAAGATGCGTCGTGGACGGTCTTCGGGTGGTACCTCCACTCCGGTGTCTGGTATGTGAATGAGAACCATCTGAGCTATTCTCTATTGACCATCCCTACCTGTTGCAGCTAGCAATGGTACAAGGCGATCTACTAGATCATCTCTCTTGGCAAGCAACAATTCTTCGCCGGCACCATCAGTTACAGAGTCGACTACGAGCAAAACAACAACTCGTCTCAGTCGCATCGCTACTAAAGCACCTCCCAGCGCAACTGTTTCATCCGTCGCAACCCCCACAGAACTGACCTCAGACGAGGCCAGCGATTTCACTCCTGCTACCAGCGTTGTGCCTACACCGCTATCAACAGAGGCTGGAGACCTTATTGGAAAGCGGACAACATTCGTGATTGAAGTTCCTACCTCCAAAGGCCGTGCCGACAAAGATCGTGCCCTGCGCACAAGCAGCTTGTCCCTGAATGCAAAGGGCAAACGTCGTGCTGACCTCGTTCAAGACTCTGACGATGATGATGCATTCTCCGATGAGTCGCCGGACGCCAAAGTCGCCCGAAGACTACAAGAAGAGGAATATGCCAAGGCCCCTTTTTGGGGAGGTAGCTCTACGTCCGACGGTGCTGTTGGGACCCCCAGAGCAAGCATGCCAGCGAAGAGGGAGCGGGCGAATACGGGACCAAGCCGCCGAACAAAGAGGAGCAAAGTGATACCCGATTCCGAGGATGGCTTGCCTTCGGATACTGACATGGATACCGCAGTCGCTCCTGCGGGTTCTGCTGCTGGCTTTCCTGACGAGGAATCTGGCAGCAAGGAGCCGGATGCAACAATTGAGATATCGGACTCGGATGACCTTAGCTCCCTCGATGACTCTGTGTTTGAGGTCTCTAGTGACGACGAACCCCTATCTAAGTCTAAAGGCAAACAACGAACGCGCTCTGCTCCTCGTGTCGGCGAATCCAGCGCCGCGATCAGTCCGCATATGCCTAGATCCCATAGTCCTCCTTCTTCGCTGGAGACTTCTGACGAGGACTCTGCTTACGAGGAGTCCATTGAACGACTCACCGCTTCGAATGAACACGCTCAACAGACGGAAATGCGAGAAATTGCCGCTTCTCGCAAGGCATACAGGCGTGGAGACAAGCGTCGTGGTCGGTCCGAGCGCCTCCGCCTCGAGACTCATCATCCAGAGCTCGAAACCATGTGGACTGATCTCGAAAATATGCCAGAAATAAATGCGGGTAGGGCAGAGCAGCCGTCGACGATCTCGCGTCGCCTCAAACCCTTCCAGCTTGAAGGTCTTGCCTGGATGAAGGAGATGGAAAACCAAGAGTGGGGTGGTGGCCTCCTCGGTGACGAAATGGGGTTGGGAAAGACGATTCAGGCCGTATCACTCATCATGTCTGATTACCCTGCTAAGCAACCCAGTTTGGTGCTTGTACCCCCAGTTGCCTTGATGCAGTGGCAGTCAGAGATCAAATCTTACACCGATGGAACACTCAAGACATTTGTCTTTCACGGTACGAATACCAAGACAAAGGGAATTCAAGTCAAAGACTTGAAGAAGTACGACGTGATTATGATGTCGTACAACAGTCTGGAGTCCATGTACCGAAAGCAGGAACGTGGCTTCAAGCGCAAGGAGGGACTCTATAAGGAGGAAAGTGTGATTCATGCCATCAACTTTCATCGTATTATTCTGGACGAAGCCCATTGCATCAAGACACGAACAACGATGACGGCCAAGGCATGCTTTGCACTGAAAACTAATTATCGTTGGTGTTTGACTGGCACTCCGCTTCAGAACAGAATCGGCGAGTTCTTTTCCCTCATCAGGTTCCTCAATATCAAGCCCTTTGCTTCCTACCTGTGCAAGCAGTGCCCCTGCTCTACCTTGGAGTGGAGCATGGACGTCGACCATCGATGTAAGAGTTGCGGTCACGGCGGTATGCAGCACGTATCCGTCTTCAACCAGGAACTTTTGAACCCGATCCAAAAGTTTGGCAACTTTGGGCCCGGTCGCGAAGCGTTCCGCAAGCTGCGGCTGATGACGAAGCGCATTATGCTTCGTCGTCTCAAGAAAGACCATACCAATGCGATGGAGTTACCGGTCAAGGAAATCTTTGTCAACCGTCAATTCTTTGGCGAGGAGGAGAATGATTTCGCCGGCAGCATCATGACAAACGGCCGGCGCAAGTTTGACACCTACGTTCATCAAAACATCTTGCTCAACAATTATGCCAACATCTTTGGTCTCATCATGCAGATGCGTCAGGTTGCGGACCATCCTGATCTGCTCCTGAAGAAGAATGCCGAGGGCGGCCAGAATGTGCTCGTCTGCTGCATTTGCGATGAGCCGTCCGAAGATACGGTGCGCAGTCGCTGCAAGCACGACTTTTGCCGCGCGTGTGTGGCCAGTTACATACACTCAACTGACGAACCCGACTGTCCGCGCTGCCACATTCCCCTGTCGATCGACTTGGAGCAGCCCGAGATTGAGCAGGACTTGTCTATGGTAAAGAAGTCTTCAATTATCAATCGTATCAAGATGGAGAATTGGACGTCTTCCTCCAAGATTGAGCTCCTGGTGCACGAGCTGCACAAACTCAGATCGAATAATGCATCGCACAAGTCCATCATCTTTTCGCAGTTTACAACGATGCTGCAGCTCGTAGAGTGGCGATTGCGCCGCGCTGGCATCACGACGGTCATGCTCGATGGTAGCATGACGCCCGCGCAGCGTCAGGCGTCGATTGAGCACTTTATGACAAACGTGGACGTGGAGTGTTTCCTCGTGTCACTGAAAGCCGGCGGCGTTGCACTTAATCTGACGGAAGCCTCGCGCGTCTTTATTGTCGATCCGTAAGTTGATTCTCTTCGTCATGCTGGCTCTTTTCATAGAAACAAGGTGTCACTAACATGCTTTGTGCGACGGGCAGATGGTGGAACCCTGCGGCCGAATGGCAGTCAGCAGATCGATGCCACCGGATCGGGCAGACGCGGCCGTGCACGATCACGCGTCTGTGCATCGAGGACTCGGTTGAGAGCCGGATGGTGCTGATTCAGGAAAAGAAGACGAGCATGATTCACTCGACGGTGAATGGCGATGACAAAGCGATGGAGTCGCTAACTCCCGCGGACATGCAGTTTTTGTTCCGTGGTAATTAAGCTGTGATTTGAAGGCGAACCCTTTAAGTAGCAAGATGGAGAAGGAAAGACTCTCAAGCTGGGGAGGGTATCTCGTGTTTTGTTTTGTATTTTGCTATCATGTACTAGCTCCGAAGCGTGTAATTCTAAAAGACAGAGACTTGCTATTTCTTTGACGTTGTTGACGTGTGTCGCAGACTGTGCGTTGTCGAAATCTCTGGTGGGTGCGCATCTAAATACAGTACCCTACTCCCAGCACATAAAAATTCCATAGCTACGCTTGTGGCAAAACGATTTGAGGCAAGAATGGGACACCTAGATGCGAATTTTGATATTTACGTACTTTTCATATCTTGTTATGCCTTCAAGGCAATTTTCATTGTCTCATGCCGTACTCTGATATATATCTCATCTTGCATCACATCAACACTGCTCAAACTTAGGCGTACCTAACTGTGAAATAGGTCATTGGGCGAGCAAATGAGAAAGAGCTACTTTTTTGTATTTCAACTACCGCAAAAGCTGGCGGATCGGGCCTGGTGGATAGTTAGGTTGACAAGGCTCCCGTCTAATAAGTGGTGGGCTGTAAAGGCTCCCTCTTAGCAGCGGCTGGCCTCGTCATTCGGGACTCGTGCTGCTTGCTCGCCCAATCGAACGAACCTCAATAGTCTCGTCGGCGCCTTTGTACTTGCCAAAGCCTCAATCGTCGTACTCGACAGTAGGCGCGCGACGGCCGAAAATTTGACCGTCTAGCGAGCCAAAAGTGGTCTCCCAATGCTCCAGATCAAAATAGCCTGGCCTCTTGCGTGTTCAAGCGATTGGTTTTGGTTCTGGCATTTGACTGTGACACCGCTGTGTAAGCGCCTAGCAGCTCCACTGGAGCCGGGTGAGCCCAGAACTGGTGCACTGGAGAGGAAAGCTATTTAGTTACATGATAGACGTAATTTAATGCCCTGGGAAAAAACAGTGTGAACCATCAGCACATAATCGGTATCCAACAAAGGAATTATTCCAGTTTTTCGATTTTTGTCTTGCCGTGTTGGTGTGGCCTTGTCCCGGTTGGGTGTACAGTCGTAGGTAGGTAGTTTGGACAAGCCAAGGCCACGCAGTCACTTACGCAGTTGGCAGCTACACATGTCAAGCTGAGCTTGTTGATCTGGCCTTTTTTCCATCCAACGTTTGCTCAACCCCTTCAACTTTTTGCATCTACGATCATCAAAATGCCCACTCTACTCGATAATACATTAAAGTCAAAGGTAAATCGCGCAACTCTTGCCCGGTGTGAAGAGCCGCAAACTAACTGACTGTTGGCAGAACATGGTTCTTGGTAAGCATGCCACAGCGCCTGTCGCGCTCAACAAACCTGACAAGCCTCGCAGCCTTCGGAGGCGTAGTCGCCGCTGCCACTGCGTGGATGCTCGCTGGTGACTTGTTTCCTGCCGATCCAGATCCCAAGGGAGATCCAGAGACGTGGACAAGAGAGGAGATGCGAAGGTGGCTCGAGGCCGTGAGTTGCACTGATGACGTCGGCAATTTGCCAGTGGTTAACAATGTATACCTGCAGCGCAACCTCTTCCCACAGGCAAGTGATACACGGGAGCAATTACTAGCTCGGATTCAGGCAAACCTCAGACTTCCTCGCAAGTAGCCGACAGTATTGTGTGACCTGCCTTCATATACAATTTAATACGTTTATTATTCGGAGCCTCAAATGCTTACAGGCCTTTAGTAGTGCTGCACGCCAACTCGCCAACCAGTCGCCACTAACCAACGACCTAACTAGCTAGTCACAGCATCAGTAACTGAATGACGTACATCAACTCTGGCCGTTCCTTCAATCGTTGAAATAATGATTGCCTCGAGACTATTCTGTCAACACCGCAGCGTAATCTTGCCGCTATCTCTTTACGCTCCTCGTTACATCGCGGTCCGAAGCCACTTATCCCGCAGCTTCTCAGCCTCCTCCATGGCCGCCAAAGCCATCCCTGTGATTGTATGCGGCCGGCGGGAAACAATTGGCGAGTCCGTCGCAGACGAGCTCAAGCCAGAGTATGAGCGTGTGTAATTTCTCGACCCTACCTCTATATCGATTTCCACCATGTTGCCGAGCCCAGCTTGATCGCCCAACTGTATTAACCCTCGAGCAGTCGTGCACTTTGTCAAGACGCCCGAAGCTGGTGTCAAAGATCTGCCCCTCGTCCTCAAGGGGAGCGCGCCCGAGACGGCAGCCAGCAGCGTGGGCACCGGCAACATCGCCGACGGCGCCAAAGCCGTCATCCTGGGCGGAGGCTACGACGACAATGACTACGAGGTGATGCGCAAAGCCGTGGATGCGACCACGTTAGAGCGTCGCCCTGTCTGGCTGCGCAACGATCTGAGCGTCGCTATGCCGCCCCCAGGTCCGGAATACGGGAAAGCTGTTGTCGTCAGGGTCAAGAACCTGCTGAGCAAGTTGGACAAGGAGAACCGCCTGAATGGCGCAGACTCCGATATGTACTGGTTTTAGTCCATGCGGTGCACGACGTGAGAAACAATTTCGCGTGACCAGAACGGGAGAGACAGTCTCTGTTAGAGTTCGCAATTCAGATACATGTTATGCAGATATGCATCAGCATGCGTGGGACAACTGCTTCAGTAGCCATTGGGGCAGCAGATTCAACGGCCACGGTGACAACGTACGCCGACACATTTTCGTGTATAGGCAATACAAATAAATTAGCTTTCACGAGAGAATTAATCGAGCATTTTTCTAGAAATGCATTCTAGTATTTCCTCAGTATTGATCAGCTACCGCATAGGCCGACCAGTTCACAATTTCTCACTGTGAGTTATGCACGCCCTATGTATGTGACCCACCTTTACATAAGGATCTCGGAGAGCTTCCCCAGGCGCCGACGTCTCCCATCATTCTGACCGCGCTCAACAACAGATACCTGCATTGCACCGTTCCCGGAGCGAGATTGGCCATCAAAGATTATAAGGGTGCTCTCGACCGCCGCTGCTCGACACCATGTCACTCGACGATCAGCCCAACCCGCTCGCCGAGTCGGGCGTGACGATGCGCTCCGACAGCGAACAGTACTCGCCTGGCGACGAGCTCTCCACCTCGCCCGCGTCCACGTCCAGCTCACCCGTCATCCTGTACAAGCCTCCGACGATATGGTCGCTGCTGCGCGGCACTGCTATTAACATCTTGTTGCCGTTCATCAATGGCATGATGCTGGGCTTTGGCGAGCTGTTTGCTCACGAGGCCGCCTTTCGGCTGGGATGGGGAGGCACAAAGGTAAGCTGTGACCGATTGCGACGGGATTCGAAGCTGTCTTGGCTCTTGACTACCATGTAGCGATTGATGGGATTGTGCTAATGTCCACTCACAGGTCTTTCCCGTTTCACGGAGAAAAGCACATGCAATCGGACCCGGCATCGAGGCGCGTGAGAAGCGAGTGCCCGGCGTGACGCTGTCTGATTTTGCGAGCTTGGAATAATATAAAGGATACCACACATGTTGGGAATGCGATTTTGTCAGCCATGGTTTTATAGATTAAAGAATGCAGATGAGACGTGTTGGGTCAGGACAGCTGCTTCTGGGGATTGAACTGAAACAAAGGATGTCTTTACAGTGCCTTCGCATCTACACACAAATATACAAAAAAAATAGATAAAAACTCCAAAACCATGATCGAAACATCACAGTGCAAAATCATACCGCTTTGATGAGATGTAGACCTCTGTTGCTGTCGAGGTCAAGCTGCTGGCGGTCGCCCCCGAGAATTATCCGGCCCGTCTTGTCGCTCTAAAAAAAGTTGCCTGCACCTGTACACCTGCCAATGGACCCTGGCCGTAACCTCGCATCTCAACCTCATCACACCCGGCACCATGATTCCCAGCAGAGGAATTGCTCGGTCCTTTCCCGCGGGACTCACCAGAGGCCAGACAACAACCCGATTGATCGTGCGTCTTTTTCCTCTGCCTCCATGAGGTCCACCCCCATCTTAGACGCCTACATCCCCTAACACTTTTTCTTCATGCTGGTAGGGCCGCACATTTGCGACACGATCGATTCCGAGCAATCGAAATGCCGGGATAATCTCCGGACAGGGCATGCGCGCCAGATTATCTCCTGCGGCGGCTGGCATCACCCCATTAGCTCTCGGCAGTGTCGCTGCTAGCCGCAACCTGTCTCTCTGGGGCTGGGGCAGCAGCAGCAGCAAGACCAGCGAGCAGGCCCTCGAGGAGGCGCGCCGGGCCGAAGCAGCCGCACAAGAGCAGCAGCATGCGGCCTCGAGCGCCGCCGACGCCGCGACCGACAGCATCTCAGCTGCACCGCCGCTGACGGAGCCGACGACCACGGCGCCCCTAGCCAACAGCGACCTGAGCGACTTTGGCGGCGGCGGCGGTGGCAACAGCGGCCTGAGCGCTACGGATCTCCTCGACTTGTCGTCGACCGAGCCGGGATACCTGGCGGCGTTGGGTCTGGACAACGGCTGGGGCCCGACGTCGGTGATGCAGTGGTTGCTGGAGTACATTCACACGTCGACGGGCTTCGGCTGGGGCATGAGCATCGTCGCGTCGGCCTTTGCGCTGCGTGCCGCCATGCTCATCCCGCACATCATGCAGATGCGCAACGGCGGCCGCGTCGCGCACATGCAGGCCGACCCGCGCGCCGTCGAGATGAACCGCCTCACCAAGGAGTCGCTCGCCGCCGGCGTCGATGGCATGGAGAAGCGCCAGCAGGCAAAGGTCCTAGCCGACCTGCTCAAGAAGGAGTACGGCGTCAACAACGCGAACCTGCTCTGGCTGGTGGTGCAGTTTCCGTTTACGATTGGCCTGTTCAAGCTTGTGCGCCAGATGGGCAACCTGCCCGTGCCTGGCATGGAGGACGCGGGCTTCCTGTGGTTCACCGACTTGACGGCCCGCGACCCGTACTTTGTTCTACCTGCCCTGGCCACCGGTCTCATGATTCTCTCGCTACAGGTACGCTTGCATCATCCAGCATCTCCGTCAGCCAAGCCTTTTATATGACAACTAACCTGTATTGTTATCACCAGATTGGCCAAAAATACATGGCCTCAGCGCAGCGAAAGATGATGAAGCCCATGTCCTGGGTACTGGGCGGTGTCGGTTTCTTGTTTACTAGTTTCCTCGCCGCCGGCATCAACGTCATGGGTATTGCCTTTGCCGGCGCAACCCTCGCCACCTCGCTGATTCTCGAGATCCCCTCGCTCCGCCGCCGCCTCGGCCTCCTCATGGGCCCGCCCCCCGAGCCCGCCTCGTCCGTCAATGCCCGCACTTCCTCTACTGCCGCCAGCGGCGGCTCGTCTCTCTCTGAGCTGATCCCCAAGGGCATCCGCTACGAGGCACCCCGCGGTGCCGCCGCGCCACCGCCCAAGCCGACGACAGCCCAGGAGGTCGCCAAGCCCCTGAGTTTTGCCGAGCGCGTCAACAGCAGCTTCAATGACGCCAAGCAGGGCATGTCGCAGCAGCTCGGCAGCTTCGGCGGCCGCATGGCGGCGACAGACGCGGAAAAGGCGGAACGCAACCGCAAGGAGCTGATGCAGAAGCTTGAGGACAAGCGCCGGCAGCAGGAGCGCGAAGAGTTTAGCAGGAAATACAAGGGCAAGAAGTAGAGACGTCCATCGTCATTTGTATTGTACTGTTTTCATTTCACGATTTGAAGTATTTCAAGACGTGTGTAAATACTATCGCAGAGGGTTGTGCTGGCGGACGTGGCAATGGTGGCATGTTGTATACTAGCATCAAAGGACAGCAGGAAAGGTGACGCCATAGGAGGAGGCACGCTTGAAAGAACATCTTAGCCATGTACAATGTATAATCAGATTTACAGACATCTCATTTGCATTTGCCAAGTAAATTATGAAAACGAAGATGTACGAGTTGAAAAGAATATCAAGGTATTAACAAACCCCATCCGCGCGAATAATCTTGATGATTGACATTTCTACACTGAGACGCGCCCCTCGCTACAGTTTGATAACAAAGAGACCCCGCCAAAGAAATAGGAAATCATAAAGAGCGATGCAACAAAGTTGATTAGTAAAACAGTACGTCATCAATGACGGGCTTCAGCTGTATGTCGTTTCGTGTGGACTGGAGGACAAGAGGGACACATCATTGTCAGTGGGCATGCGCATGGTGTAGTGAACGGGGAATATAACTTCATGGGTGCTGTAGTTATGTACCAGCAACCGGTCATGATGGGATGAATTTTGATGAAGATTTGGGCTAGCTTAAAATACGGTGCCGTCACTCTCAATGAGAATGGGAGGCTCCTTTGTATTTGGCCGGTTGATTTCGGCGATTTCACGACCACCCTAGTCGCCGTTAATGAGCTGCGCTATTATCAATGTGGCGGGGGAGGCCTGCCGGGTGGTTGCACATACCTTCCAGCTACCAGCTTCCAAGAGCTGTGCCAGTGTCATTTCATTGCCTGCTAGCTCCTTCTTCAGGTACTTGTTCACCTCGAGGGTCAAGTGGTCAAGGAGGCCGACTGTGGCGGCGCGCCACTCGACAATGACGTCGTCGCTAGGCTCGAACATGGGCGCTACCTCGACGCCCTTGACGCCCGTGCGGCGGCAGTAGTCAGAGTAGTTCTCCAGGCCACGCTCACTATCGTCCTTTTTCAGAGTCAGCACGCCAATGTCGATGAAGAGACCGCCGTTGCGGTACTCGGGCAAGCCAGTCAGAAGCTCAGTGCCGGCAAAGTGCATATTAAGCAACGACTGCATGGGCTGCATCAGCGAGTATGTTAGCCACTGGGTGAGCTTGTGGAACGGCACAATGGACTCCCAGGGGGCAGCTCCTTGAGGCATCGAGGAGCAAGGCCAAGCATCACCCAGAGAGATGCCATCAATAGACGTGCGAGACTGGGGCCATATGGGTGCCAGACCGGACATGAGCACATTCCATAAAACGGGCAGCGGCACAATGAGAATTGAAGATGCCTGTGTGGAAGGATGCGAAAGCAGATGATCAACCATGTTTCCAGGTCGGCCCGTTTCGCCGAAGAATTCGGCCTTGCTCTTGAGGGCATTGGACAGCTTGAGCAGAAGGTCTGTACGGCCGTCCAAGCCAGCGAGCGCATTGCCAGGTTTAGACTGCAGACCGACAGCCAATTGATCGACCGTCAATTTGGCAAGGCCCTGGAAATCGACTTGGTATTTATTTTCGGGATTGCCCGAGAAGAGGCCCTTGATTGTGTCAATGTGGCGCTTTGATGCGGGGTAACGTGCACTTACAGCTTTGAACATTTCCAAGCTCGCAATAGCCAGGCCCTCGGATCTTCTGTAGACCTTGCCATTTTCATTACTTTTATAGCTCCAAGAAGTGCCAGCACCGGCATCGAGGAGGACGCTGATTAAGAACAGGTCGATGAGGCGACGGCAGCGTTCCGTGTTATCCACAGTGGAGGGCCAAGTGGATAGCAAGTCTGCGATACGATCACGGCCGCCAACGCAAAAGTGCTGGTAGCGGCCGTGACCGGGGATTGTGGTGAAGGGCGCGTCGTAATCTCTCTGTAAGATGGACATGAGTTTCGAAAGAGGCAAGATTGAAGCTAGACGGAGCTAAGCGAGCTGCGCATCAGTTGCTGGTAGACATACCTTGATCAAGCCAGAGACAAAAGTGACTACGTCGGGAAACTTGGCCATGTCGACGTCAAAATGGTGTAGACTATTGTCCATGACCTTGTCAAAGACAAGCTTAGTGCGCTCGCGAACAGCTCCGAGGTTGCGCAGGTAGCCGGCGGGGTCAAGCTGGGGGTCAGGAGGACGGGGGAGATCCATCTTGGGAAGCCTGGTTGGCGACAGTGGCGAGAGAGGGCTTGCTGGAGTGATGCTTCCTGCCGAGACTCTGTTGACTCCAGAGCGAGATGTGGACGAGTTGAAGCTGTTGGTGGAATGTGAGGTGGGCAGGGAAGCGTCCCCGCGACGACTCTTATCCTTGCGGGAAAAGAGACCCATGACGGCGACAGATGCAGCAGCGCACGGCTGAGGGCGGTCTTGGGCTCTCGGTAGGTAGCCTTGGGGCTCGATTGGATTAGTGCAGCTCAGCGCTCTGCTCTGCTCGTATCTGCGGTCGATTGGCTGCAGCGTCACGGCCCGTTGTACTGCAGGTGCTGATTCGCCGCAAGCGCTGATCTTGTGACTCGGAATTGGCCGTCGGCCTCGATATGACCTAATTGTTCCCCTCTCAATGCAATATTATCGTCGCAGATTTCGGCGGGTTCGCAGCGGCGGAGAGGAAAATTCCAAGGGAACTTTTGGTCGATGCAGCAGGGAGATGGGATTGGGTGCGGGGGAGCACGAGGGCTGCCACTTTGCTGGCGCTCGCGTGCGGGCAGGAGCAGTTCCGTTGGTGGTGACTCTGGTGAGGGGGACAGAACCGACTGATGTAGCTTGTTTGCCAGCTGATGGACTCACCAGCAACAAACACACGCGCACAATATAGGGACGACGGCGATAATAATGGATGCAACGGCGAGAACAGATCGAAGATTCCACACTCATCAAAGAAAGAAAAAGAAGAAAAGGATTCGGTCGGGTACCTGCTCTCCCGGGGGTCCAAAGCGACGCCGCTCTTTTCGCAAGCGCGGATCTGCCCACACCATCTCTCTTGACCCGGACCAGCGTCGCTTCTTCTTTCTCGCCCCCCTTCTCTGCGCAGGGCAGGGGACCAAGAGACAGGGATGGCCTCCTAGCGCTGGGCATTTGCCCTTCATAATGCTGAAGTTGGGCCGCTCTTGTCCACCCACTGTGGCCGACTACCAGTTTGAGTTTGGGACTAACTTATCTGATGTTGTCAAAACGCCTGTCAAGGCAAGCCATCCTGTGTCTTCCTTGGCTAGGCTAGTTGGTTGGTTGGGTCCAAGCAACCGAGTGGAAGGAAGGTGTCACCCTGGCTATTGGCTATTATAACGGCCGCTTCACGACTCGGATGCTACCCCTGTGCTCGACATCTGCATCGGCAAAGAAGTATGGCACATTTGCCGCACCTACCGCAGGCACAGAAACAGACCTCATCAAAAACCGGCTGCTACACAGCTCGCTCGAGCCTAACTAACTACTACAACCTGGTCGAACTGGAGGGGCTCTTACGGGCCTGGTCCGGCCAACTGGCGACTGCCGTGGTGCTCTGCTGGTACGTGCTGTGCGAGTGTTATCCAACAGGGGATAAACGCCATCGGCTGGCGGGCGTCTGAACTTGATTACATCTGCTCCTGCAATACGGATACTTCCAGGCCCATATTACAAGATATCAGGCACCACGACCCCCGTCTTGGCAAGCAACAACGACAACGAAACCTCCAGGGATGCAAACCCCTGATCGGCTTGCCTCTCAGATTCACGGCCAGAAAAGCTACACCGGGCTAAGGTGGCGTGTGGTGGGGTCCGGGCTAATAAGCAGACAGAACCAAAGACCAACTGCTTGGCAACTTGGCGGGAGACCCGACCAACGCTAAAAACGCTGGTCGTGGAGACAGACAGAGAGTGGTGTGCCAGGTAAAAGCGGCAGGTCGGCCCTCCCACGACCTCTTGGTGGCGAGTGGAAGCTCCCCAAAACGCCGAGCATTTGCTCCCACTGCTCGAATGGTGACCGGTGTGGCTCTGCGGCTCAGTGTGCTGACCTTGTACAACCAACAAGACATTTTTAATCGGGGCGAGCCAGCCAAGCGAGCCAAGCGCAAAGGCCATACTGGTACGATAGAGCGTCTTGCATTCTCCTCACGAGAGGCCGAGTCGAGGCAAAAATTGTGGCGGCGACAATTGATGACATTGAAGCAGCAGCACTGTCCTTACCCATACGCCTTTGGCCAGGCCATCCGTCATCCTGGCCGGTACCGAGCCCTTGTTCCCCGGCGCCCCTTGCTTCCCGACTATGAGGGCCAGAAAATCCCGGACCCTGTCACCAATAGTGAAAATTACAGTCACCGGGCCAGTCCTGTTTTCCCAGGTACCGAATGCAGTGGGGAGGCCTACAGTAGTTAGGGCAGAAGATTATGAAACCGGTTTCTAAGTCTTCAGGCTCAAGCATCGAATGGCTCTGCCGCCAAGAACGAAAGGGCAAGAGCAGCAGGTAACCTCATTGCGTGAAACTACCGATGTGAAGGGCCCCGACTTATCTGGCATGCAAAATGCATCCACCCCTTGCGCTAAAGACGCAAGAGAAAAAGCCTGCAGCAACTGAGAGCAGCGGCATAGAGAGAGATGCACGTGAAAGAAATTTATCAAGCGGGCGAGTGGGTAGCGAAAAGCCCGTCGCTTGATATCCCGCGCTTCTATAATAAGTACAAGTCATGTGCACTGGCATGATTCCGCGGTAGATTGCAATTTAGCTTGTTACGAATTTCGAAATAGTAACTATGGCCTTCAATGTGCGAGCTGGCGCTCGGATGGGATGAAAACTGCGGAAAGAAGAAAGTTATCAGGGCTGGTAACTACCCGCTCGCCGGTCAAGGGATGGGACCCCCCATGCTCCCTTGTCCGAGACATGCAGCGATGATCGCGCCGCATGATGGACGGTTCTGCTTGTTTCTCGCTTGCCGCATGTAATTTTACGTAGGGATCCATGCAACCATGTTTTCAGGTTTATATTATCTACGTTGAAAATCAGCAACTTAAATATGTACACCAAGGAGACGCGATGGGTTACCACGTATTGAAGTCCAAACCCCCCCGAATAGTTATCACTTTACCCTGGCCAGTCGTGCACGGCAAAAGCCGCAAGCGGCCAAAGGAGAAGAAGGAAAACGTTTCGAGATGCTCCAAATTCGATCCTGGCGGGCTAGAATATTTGAACGAACCAAGTCAACTCACTATTCACTTCGACGAACAAAATTGAGGCTGGGGGTGTGGCTCAGTAACGTCAGGACGCCGAGGCTGGCTCTTCTATCTGAATTTGTATGGCGCACACATAGTAATGTGTTGGTAGATCGTGGTATTAGGCGACGAGCACCCACCGCTTTACTGTGCACGTACAATCGAATCTATCACTAGCCTCGAGGCGGCTGCTGTGTTTGGGGCTGGCTTTCTTGGTCACTAAAGCCGCCTTGAGTGCCGGCGCCGAGGAGGACGCTTTTGACCTTGACCTAGATGACATGAGCGAGTATAGGCTGTTCTCGCCGCCGGCTAGCTCTGCCTCGCATAGTAATAGAGTATTTTTCTATTAGCATTTTTGTAGGATTAAATATCTATCATCAAAGTCCAGGGTATTATGCCCAGCATTTGGCAGGGCGCTTCGTGGTAGGGCTGGGACCGGTGCCCCCAAGCGTTAAGCCACAATTTTGTTCATTATATCGTATGTTTAGTTCGCCAAATATACAGGCCTAGACAGCATGGGTAGCCTACCACCACTTTTCCGGCCCCAAAGGCGTTTGGCCCTTTTGAAAGACCTTTGTCGTGGCGTTGTGCCATCCGTCGAGGTTGGCGTAGGGGACGGTGTTGCCCCACCAGTCGGGAAAGCTGACATTTCCCAGTCCGAGTGCCAGGGCAATGACGACGCTGGCGAGCGCGTTGCCAATGTCGAGGGCGCCGGATAGAGTGTAGTTGTACTGCTGCCACCAGCCAAAGTAGCGGCGGCGAATGTACCAGTTGAAGACAAGACCAACGGTCACAAATTGCCAAAGGTAGTAGAGCGTGGCCGGTGGGATCTGGCCGGCGGCGCCAAAAATGACAGGCGTGAGCATGTAGCGGAAGATGCTGTTGGGGTAGCGGCGGGTAATCAAGTACTGGATGACGGGGAGGGCGGCGCCAATGAGCCAGAACCAGTTGAGCCAAGAGAATAGCTGACCGGCACCAAACATCTTGGCGGGACCAATCACACCCCAAATGACGCTGGCGTTGAAAAAGGTGCGAGCAGCTGGACAGATGAGGCCCTGGGCTTGGTCCTCGGTGCAAATGCCTTTGATGTTGCCAAGCAAAAAGTTGTAAGTGGCCACCTGAACGAGGGACAGCCAGATGACGGCAAAGGCCTGAGCAGCAAACATCGAGCGAGGAGGAATTTTCATGTAATGGCCAACCTTCATGTCAGAAATGTAGTTGAGGCCATAGTAAATGATCATGTAGCCCCAGCACTTGAACATCATCATGGCGATGGGGCGTCCCGGTAGCATAAAGCCTACAACCAGTTCAGTGATGACGTTGAGACCAGTCTGCTGGTTGGTGATGGCCTGAACGGTGCCAATGGGGATGAAGAAGACGCCGCCAAGAACAATACAGAGGATGAAAGCCCACCAGGTCAGATGGGTGGGCCAGACCTGAGAGGCAATCATGCCAAACGTGAAGCTCATGGCGAAAATGGCGAGGAACCACCATTCAGGGGCCTCTTTGTATTTGCGCATCAGCCTCAGGTGAACATCGGGCTCCTCTGAGCGCACGTCGCGGCTGCGGCGCCAAATATCAGACCCGTAGAAGAGGATAACGTGGACGAGTGTGGAGATGAGAGCGGCAAAAGACATGCCATAGGAGAGTGTAAAGGTGGGAGAAATTATAATGGGCGAGTACTCCTGGTAGGCCGTCTCGTTCATGGTGAAATCGGGTGTAAGAATACGACTCGTATTGTAAGGTTTGGCAAAGCGGTCAAAGTTTGTGTTGGCGCTGATAGGCAGGTATCGGTAGAACTCAGGGCCAGCCCATGAAAGGCCAGAGGCGGCAATGGCCACGAGGATCAGGCCGAGGGCAACGTTGACGAGGGCAAAGGCGGGGGCCTGTAGGGGACTGCCGAGAAAGGCGCTGATGACGCTCCAATCAAAAGAAATGGGGATAAGTCCGAGCCCAGACTGCGCGCCGAGGACCTGGTTGACCAGGAGATGGTTGGGAGCGATCCAGCAGGCAAAGTTGAAAAATTGGAATATCTGAGCAAAAACCTGGGGAATCCACTCCCAGACAAAGGTGCTGCAAGATACAATGAGGAAGAAGGCGTAGCGACCAATCTTCCAGCCGTTGGTGGCAGCAGGATCGGCAGCTTGGTGGTTGTGCAGGGCGTACATGACGGCGCAAGTGACGAGGGTGGCTGGCCAGACCATGGATGACGGGTAGATGAGGAATCGTCTGGCAATTCCAGCGATGCCAAAGCCCATGGCCTGGGTGGAAAGGACAAGCAGGATCTGGAAACCCCATCTAGGAGAGTCAGCAGGTAGATTGGGATGTGGACCTGAAGAGCGAGCTTACTTGAAATGTTGCTTGTAAAATACTTCTTGGGCAAGCAGGATATCAAAGGCATAGCTGATGGCAGAGCCGGCGGCCGTCATCATGGTGATGATGGTGTGCTCTTTGACATTGAAGGGGCCGGGGTTGAGCTCAAAGTTGAGACCAAAAAGACGAAAGCTTTTTGCAGGGACTACTCGGGCCCAGAAACAGCCGATGCTGTGCCAATGTCAGCTTTGTTTGTTAATCGAGATCGAGTAGCAAAAATTGCTCAATTTCGAGGGTATACTTATGAGGGTAGACTTACGGATAGGCAACCAACTGGACAACGGTAGAGTTGATGGAGATGGGTGTGCGGCGCAATGCGAGAAGGACGTTACAAGCGGAAACAATGGTGCACAGAACGCCACCAATGATCCAAGCACGAATGGTGTTGACGGGCATGTCCTCGTCCGAGGGGGGCACCTAAATCAGAGTTGTGAGTTGTGCGAACAGGAAAGTCTCGAGGTGGCAGATGGACGTACGGCAGCGCGGACTTCGGGATATGGAGAGTCATCCTGAATCAGAACGTTGTCCAGCTGGCGGAGCTTTTCGGCGTTGCCCGAGTCGAGGGCCGAGTCGACGGCACGCAGCTTGTCCTCGCCGAGAAAAGGGTCCCAGCGATGCTGTTTGCGAAAGGCTTGAAGCTCGCCCTCGTGGTCGATAGACTGATTCGTCTTTTGACGAGAAAGAAGCTTCTTGAGTCCATCCATGATGATAGGTGAGCTTGCGCAAAAGCTCTTCAGTTGCCAGAGATGGGGAGGGAGGCAAGGTGAGGCGAGATGCGAGGATAATGGAAGATTTCCGACTGCGATATTATAAGCGCGGGGCGATAAGTCGCTTTAAACAAGGAGAATTGACAGGCTTTAGGGCGATGGAGAGTACATGATGTGAATAGTGAGAAACAAAAAGACCATGGGCTACCCGAATTGGGTAGGAGGATAAGGATGTGGAGGAGACTTGCGGGCGCGGCAGTCAAGGCGGAGACGAAAATGATTGGCAAGGTATAGTTATATGGAGACTTGGAGATGAGGAACTTGTGGAAGCAGGCGCGGACTCTAGCCGGAGGCTTGCATGATATGAGGAGATGGGAGACAAGGAGGGCAAGTCGGCAAACAAGTCATTGTGACCACTAATTAGTTGCTGGGTCTAACTACAGTATGGGCAGCATGGTTGTGAGAGGGTGTTTCGGTGGTGGGAAGGAGAAAAAGTTTCCTCCATGGTCGATGCACAACGGGTAACTTTATACGTCGAGATTGGCTTGTGGCCACCAGGTTGGGTTAGGGAGCGTGTTGGAGCTTCCAGCTGAGGCGACGAGGCAACATGCGAGGATGGCGAGACAAGGAGAGTCAAGCTATTTAGGGGTTTGCATGATTGCAAGGTATGATTGCAAGGGTTGTGTGGTGTGTGTGCGCGTGGTTGCATGGGTCAGCTGGTGCAGAGAGGCCCGGATTTGGCATGCCAACCGGCAAGAAAGGCATTGAAATAGGTGGCATCGCGGCGAGCGGTCGAGAAGACGAGTTTTGTTTCAAGCGACCCAAGGGACGTGGGGAGCGCGAGGAGAGCGAGGAGCGCGGGGATGAAGCATGATAATGGAGCATCACGCGTGAGCGCCCCCAAATAGCGGGTGTAGGTAGGTAGTAAGATGCAGGCTGCAGCTGCTCATCACCTGGATGATCCATAAAACAAGCGTCGGTCAGGACCAATCCAGGCAAAGGGTACCCGTAATCCGTACAAAGGCACACAAAGATTAAACTTTGGCGGGCCCAGCACCTCGCCCCAACCGAACCGAGTTCCGACACACCAACACATAGCCTCTGTCGATGGAAATTTGACAGCTCGATCAAGGTTCCTTTGGCGATTATGGTATTCGCCCCTCTGGCGCGAGCCGACGCTAGACAGGGAGATGGGGTCATTGGGTCATGGGGACGGTTCGCGTTCGCTCATTATCATCTTGAGGTTGTCATGTTTTTTTTTTCCTGTTAGCCAGTCAATTCTTTGGAGACATGAAGCCAACGTATGCAAACGACGGGCCGAAAGGAATATTGTTGTCTGACGATGGGGTGGTCGGATATCTCTGGCAGTGGCGTCGGCGTACCTAGGAAGCGGGTCAGCTAAAAGTCAACTGGTCAAGGGAAAGAAAGGATTGTGCCGTCGGCTTGGGCTGCAGAAAAACTAGTCGACGCCACCGCCGGAGCAATCGGCCAAGGCGGCTTGGCCTGATCTTGTGGTGATGGTGTTTGTTTGCAAGCGGGATGTGATGAAAGGGATTGATTGGCATGCAGCCTGCAGGTTGAGCCAACCATGAGTACCTAACGAAAACCGAGGTGCCTTGTCAGCGAATTGCACGTTGAATTGGACGGTCATGGGGTCACAGGGGGATGAGCCGCTGTACTTTACACATTTGCAGCGCTTCGTCCGCTGAAGCCAGTCTGCTAGCCCCGCTAGGTACCTACCTAGAAAGGGCATTTTTCAACGATGTGACAGACAATTTCCAGCGCTGCCTGGATGCCTGGATGCCTGGATGCCTGGCAGCCACGGCAAGGGTGGGCATGAAAATTCCATCCTGACGCCGAAACAAGGGAGACCATAGGACTTTTGTTTTCATCACCTTGTAGTTTCCCATTTTGCCGCTGTATGTCACTCGGCCGAATACCTTTGTGTGGTATTATTTGTTTGGTAATCCGTACATATTAAAGTGCTAAAACAGCCCACACTCGAACTTCCAACGCCACATTTAAGCCTCCAACGCCTCCCACGCCTCCCACGCCTCCTCGTTTTGCTCCGAGACATTGCCCGAGCCTTTTTGTTGCTCTGCGTGTCTGCTAGTCAAGCAAAAGTTACCTACTCCGTAGAAAACCTGCCAGCATCATGTCTCGTCGTCTGATTTGGCCCATCCAGCCGGCAAGCTCCAGGAACTTTTGCATCCAAGTCTACATCCATGACACATCCATGTACACATCTTGTTCCTAGGCCATCACAACCTCAACCTCCCTATCGTGAGCAGACTCCAGTGCGCCGAGAAAAACCAAGCCGATCGCCCAGATTCACAGCATCTTGGCGGCTTGGCCTCCTCCACGGAATTCTGGCGGCTCAAAAACAAGGCTGTCGGCCGGCCGCTTTCTCTCTTCATTCACTCCGCGTTGGTCTCTACTAATACGCCCTGGAATTGTCCAGTTACCTAATGGCAAATGGCATATCGCGATTGGAGCGGTCTCGCAATTTCCCTTTGTCAAATGGAAACTTGCCTCCACACCACAATATGCGGAACTTTTGTAGACACTTTTCTGTCCAGAGCAGCTGACTTCAGCAATTCGCAACACAAGGTCGGAGTCTGGAGAAGGTCCCTTTGGTTGGACGCCCCCATGTCCCAGTCTCAGCCCATCCCCACGGGGTCGCCCAACCAAAGGGACCTTCTCCAGGCTCCGCCTCCGTCCTTGCACGAACAAGAGTTGGGGTAGATTATCTGCATTACATCTGGACCCAAGGGACGGCCAAAGGCACCCGGCAATACGAGAGCTAGTCATTCACACCAGACGCTGTAGTCATCAGCTATTACTGCCCCCTTGAGTCCTACACCATCGCATGCTTGGCCACGCATGCCACTGCATGGCAATGCATGAGTCAACATCCCACCATCTTTCCAAAAGTTCTTTACCACTCTCTTTCTTCAAGCTTTTCTTTAAACTTTGTCTTCAAAAACCCCTCCTCAAAAGATCCCCTATGCATGCACTGCTCCTTGACGCTGTCACACTGCAACGCGCTGTTTGGCTGCGCCCGTCTTCCGGGTAACCCTTAGCTGAATAGTGCAAGCTACCCAGCACCACGGCGCAACCCTTGCTATATCGTTCTTGCTTTTTCTTCTTCTCTTTTCTTTTGTTTTTCGCCCTCTCAATAAGTCATTATCTGGCAATGTTTGACAGTCTCTTGGCAATGCTCTTCTTTGTTGCGTGGTATGCTCGACTGCCATGCCTTACGCACGAGATTACGAATGGGAAACCCTGGACTGGCGACCAGCACGCCGAAAGACCCTGATCAATATTGGCGGACCTTGATAGTCTCGTAACATCGTCTTGCTACCGGGATCGGTGCCTTTCGGCTTGGCTGCCGTAATTCGGCCTGCTCAAGTCTGGCTCAACGCACCGCCTCTGCGATGCTCGGTGCAATTGCCCTCCAATTTTTGGCCCTGCGCCGCGTCGCCCAAAGTGGATATACAGCAACCTTGTTGTACTCGAGCGTATATCGTATGTGTTGACCAACACCGTAGGTCGAAGCCGACAGCTGAACACATCCTTTTTTCCGCTGGCGAAGCATCACGTACACACATTTGGCTCCCAAAACAGCTGTCGCGACCACACCTTTTTATACCTGAATCCGCGAACCGTAGGTGACCAATTCGCACCCGCTGAAACGGTGTTACGCCCCTAGCTGGCATGCACCTCTTGAGAACCGCTATGGTGTTTTCCGCGATGGTTTGTCGAGCGATGGGTGCCACCACTCTGTTCAGCCAATGAGCGTCGTCCCCTTACTTATCTCGCCATACCTTGATCAACTTTCTTTGCCTGCGCCGTCCAATAAAAATCACGGCGAAACATGCTTTGTAACGCCCCTGGCCCGGCGCCGATGTCGTCCTGGGGCTAGATACCCGATTTGGAAGCCCTCAGCCAATCACTGCGCCAGGAATGTCAGCGCGCCCCGAAACTATCACGACCTTTACACCCTGATGGCCAATACGTTGTCGACCTTGATGAGCAGGTGTCGAAATGCGTACGGCCTGTGCAGTGCAGAAAAGCCGAGTTTGACTGTAGCTCGGGGTTGTCTTTGGCGGCTTACATCAAGGAATTATTTGTGCGTTTGGTAAAATCCATTGTATATATAGCTTCGGCCAGCCCCTGCCCTGCTTGTTTTACACACTTTTTTTCAACTTTGTGACAAATCACTACTTCTTTTCTCATCCCAACTACATGGTTGTGTAAAGAAAACATCATGGGCAGTAAATTCAAGATAAGCAAGAGCAAAAAGGCCTCCAAGGCCCAAAAAACCAAGGTGCCTCCCAAGGCTCTTCCAGTAACTCTACTGTCTGGTTTCCTGGTGAGCCAACACTTGCTTCGTCAATTGCACAACCGCTACACGAGTCTAACAAAACTTGCCAGGGATCTGGTAAAACCACTCTTCTGCAACACATTCTAAGAAGCAATCATGGCCTCCGCATCGCCGTCGTTGTCAACGACATTGGCGCGTAAGTCTCTTGAAACCCTCCCTCTACAAACAACATTGACACTCTTCTTCTATCAGCATTAATGTCGACGCCTCCCTGATAATGCAGACTCACCGCATCACAAAAACCAACGAAAAGGTCATTGCCTTGCAGAATGGCTGCATCTGCTGCACCCTCCGCGGCGACTTGCTCGAGGAGCTTGTTCGCCTCGCTCAGCTGCAAAGCTTCGACTATATTATCATCGAGAGCAGCGGTATCAGCGAGCCCGAGCAAGTAGCCGAGACTTTTGATAGCCGGCTGGCTGAGCAGATGAGCCAGCTCGTCGACGAGGGCGGCGAGGGCCTCGACGAGGACATGTTGAAGGTGCTCGAGCAGCTGTAAGTGACGCCACTTCAAGCAGCACATAGTGTCGGTACTAATGATATCATTAGCAAGGAAGTTGGTGGTCTGGAAAAGTTTGCAAAGCTGGACACTACCGTCACCGTCATTGACACATTCACCATGCTGCACGACTTTGACACCGCCGACCTTATTTCTGCTCGTCGCGACGACGTGACTCCCGAAGATGAGCGTACCGTCTCCGACCTCATGGTTGATCAGATTGAATTTGCCGACATTATAATCCTCAACAAAATTGACATGGTATACTTTCTCCAGTCATACTCCTACAGTATCATATAGCTCTAACAGCGAGTCAGGTCTCAAAGGAAACAAGAACCCGCATCGTGGACCTAGTCAAGAAGCTCAACCACCGCGCCAAGATTCTAGAATCCAGCTACGGCAAGGTCGACGTCAAGCAGCTCGTCAACACAGGCTTGTTCAAGATGGACGTTGCCCAGGCCGGCTACGGCTGGCTGCAGGACCTGCACGCCATGACGGTCCGAGAGGTCAACGGCAAGAACGTCGTCACCCCCAAGCCCGAAACGGAAGAGTACAATGTCCAAAGTTTCATCTACTCGCGTCAGCGTCCCTTCCACCCACGCCGTCTTTTTGCACTACTCTACGACAAGTTTATCCTGCAGCTCGAGCAGCCTGAGGATGACGAGGATGACGAGGATGAGGACGAAGACGATGAAGACGACGAGGAAGAGGATCAAGAGATGCAGGATATTGAGCAAGATGATGCCCAGAGCGTCGGTTCCTCCAACAACTCTGCCCAAGAAGGCTCCGCATACTCTGCTGGCAGCTCGCACACAACCGCCCAGACCATTCCCTCCCCTCGGCCCTCAGACAAGCAAAAGTCCTCGTCCACCCAACGCACCGCTGCCGCGAGCAGCGAAGATGATGACGCCATGGCCGTCGACCCGCTCGACATGCCGCCCAACGAGGAAATCCTCGCCAATAAGCGCGCACACCCTACCTTTTCGCGGCTCTTCCGCTCCAAGGGCGAGTTTCTGCTCGCCACGCGGCCGCACCGCGCGGGTGAATGGTCGCAGGCCGGCGCCATGCTCACCATGGCTGGCGGCCGCCCTTGGTTCTGCACTTTGCCTGCCGAAGAATACACGACGGGCGACGCCGAGGTTGACGCGCTCGTGCAGCACGATATCAACAAGGGCGGCGAGTGGGGGGACCGCCGTCAGGAGCTCGTCTTCATCGGCGAAGGGCTCGATCACAAGGGCGTCGAGGCGCTTCTGGACGAGTGTCTGCTGACTGACGCGGAGATGGCGGACTGGGAGCGCGTGATGCGCGACCCGGCGCATGGGGAAGACCTGGACAAGCTAAAGGACGCGCTGCAGGAGCTGTTTGATGACGGGTTCCCTGACTGGGCGGGCGAGCCGGGGGACGACGACGACGAGCATGGTCATGAGGGGCACAATCACAACCATGCGCTGGGCATGAGTGGTGTGCGATCCATTAAGCAGGCTTTTGAGGAGGTGTCTTGAGATGGTTTCTTGTGCAAGTTGACATGCAAGCGGACGAGGTGGAGGGCGGGAAAAGTACATAGTAGTTGATGATGACGCGAGCAATGAAAAAGAGAAACATGTTGAACTTTTATAAGTTTTGATAAAGTCTATATCAATCACTGCAGGCCAGAGGCTGCAGCACAAGATCAACACAACAAGTAAAAAACACCAGCCAATTTAGCCCGTGATAACATACCTCATATCCCCTGACGGGACCAACAAATACAGAAACCCCAACGCCAAACGTGCAAATACATATAAAATACAATTCAGGCCTGTCGTTTCTCATCCTCTCGTTTCTCATCCATTTCTGGCCCTGTAATCTGGACCTGTGGTGTCTCGGAGACGACAATCGCAGGAGGCGCAACAGCAGGCTCCTTCACCTCAACCTCGGGGACCGCCGCCTCAACGTCGCGCACCGGCACCACGTTCTCCTCGCCCTTGTTCTTGCGAAACAGCCTTCTAAGGCCCCGGCCCATTGTGCGGTACAGCGCCGCCACAGGTCCGCCAAGGAAACCCACGGCGGCGGCGAACCATGCATCAGGGACCAAACGCACGAGCACGGCCCATGGCAGGCACATGAAGGCGACGACGATGCAGAGCGCCCACTGCTCGGCATCGAGGCCGCCGCTGACAATGCCAAAGGCGCGGGAGCCGAAAAAGACAATGGTGACTTGCAGACCGACCATGAGCGCGCAGATGAAGATGAAGAAGTGATTGCGGTGCAGGCCCTCAAGCACGTTGAACTTGTTATCGAGGCGACGGTTGCTAAACATGTTGAAGATTTGCATCCATACAAATGTGTTGAAGATGATGGTGTCGAGCTCGACGGTCCGGGACGCGTCGTAGTTGAGGATCTGCGGCCCGGCAAAGTAGAGGACGAGCGTGACGACAAGCTGGAAGATGGCCTGGCCAATAATCATTTTCCACATCTAAGGATGGTGATTAGTCTGGCGTCTGGAGAAAAAGGAGGCAGAAAGTATAGAAGAAGGAACTTACATTAACGGTAATCAGTGGTGCCTTCTTGCCTTGAGGCTGCCTATTGAGGATCTTGTCCGCAGGCGGATCTGTGGCCAGGGCCAGGGCGGCAAATGTGTCCATGATGAGGTTGACCCAGAGCAGCTGGACGGCCCGAAGCACGGGCTTCATCTCGGAACTATACAGCGCCGTGATAAAGGCCAGCAGAACGGCGGTAATGTTGACCGTAATCTGAAACTGCAGAAACTTTTGCACGGCGTCGTTGACTGCGCGGCCCCATTTCAGCGCCGTGATGATGGACGCAAAGTTGTCGTCCATGAGCACAATCGCAGACGCCTCCTTGGCAACCTCGGTTCCCGAAATACCCATGGAGAAGCCCACGTCGGCGGCCTTGAGCGCTGGCGCGTCGTTTGTGCCATCGCCCGTCACGGCTACCGTCTCTCCGAGCGCCTTGAGTCTCGCCACCAGCACGCGCTTGTCCTCTGGCGACGAGCGCGCCAGCACCTGCAGCCGCGGCAGCACCTCGTTCATGGCGTCCTCAGAAAGCTTGCGGAACTTGGGGCCCTCCATGACGACGCCGCCCTCGGTGCAGATACCGCACTCCGTCGCAATGGCCCGCGCCGTCATGACGTTGTCGCCCGTTACCATGCGGACAACGACGCCGGCGTGCTGCGCTTTTCGCACCGCTTCCGGCACGCCCGGACGCACGGGGTCCTGTATGCCAATGACGCCCATAAAGACCAGGTCCCGCAGCAGCGACGCAAACTGCACCTCGCCGTCGACCATGTCGGCCTGCGAGGGCGGCCACGCGGCAAAGTCGCGGTAGACGAGGCCAATGGTTCGCAGCGACATGCTGGCATACCTGTCAATGACGGTGCGGAGAGCACGGGCCCGTGGCTTGGTGAGCGGCTCGCAGCGCGTGGCTTGCGGCTCCGTCATCTCGGAGGAGCAGCACTTGAGCAGAATCTCGGACGCGCCCTTGACGAGGAGACGGTAGCCGGTGCTGGTCTGAATGACGGCGGCCATGCACTTCTTGCTCGAGTCAAACGGCATCATCTGCACGACATGCTCGTTGGCGCGCGCCTCGCGCAGCGATTGCAGGCCGAGGTGGTCCTTGGCCAGCTGAAGGAGCGCCGTCTCCGTCTTGGAGCCGATGAAGACGGCCTTGCCATCTTCCTCGCTCTCGAACGCGGTCGAGTTGATGGCGACGGATTGCACAATCATGTCCTTGGCGGACTGTGGCAGCGCAGAGGCCCATTGGCTTAGAGTCTGCTCGTTTTCGGACTCGGTGGCTTTAGCAAAGCTGGTCGAGCCATAGGTACCAGCAACGACTGTCATTTTGTTCGTCGTCTAATAGGAACTTGTCAGATCATCATTGTTTGGAAGATTTTTATTTTGACTTACCAAGGTACCAGTCTTGTCCGAGCAAATTGTCGTCGCATTGCCCATCGTCTCGCACGCACGCAGCACACGCACCAGGTTGTTCTCTCGCAGCAATCTCGTGGTGGCAAAGGCCAAGGCCAACGTGACGGCGAGAGGCAATCCTTCAGGAACGGCCACTACAATGATAGTGACGGCGACAATGAGAATGTCCATGAACGCAGAGGCCTTTGTGGTAGGATCGCGCGTGTCGCCGGGGAGGTCGGCAAGGAAGCGAATGAGGAGAATGACAAATAGAAAAGCGGCGGCGGCACTACCTAGCTTGGCAATGGCCATGGCTAGCTTCTCAAGCTTCTTCTGCAGAGGTGTAGCTTCGGTCTCGGTACGGACGGACATCATAATCTTGCCAAAGCTGCTGTTGACGCCGACAGATGTGCATACAAATGTTCCCATGCCTGTAAATGATTAGTGATTACGCTACGGTTGAGACACGTTCAAGTACGCACCCTCGAGAACCTTGGCACCCGAGATGATAAAGGGATCAAGGTCCTTTTTTGGCCGTCCAGACTCAATGGCGCGGAATACTTCGGCGCCTGCCGTCTTCTTCAGCGCGTCCGACTCGCCAGTGGCAGAGGACTCGTCGCACTTGACATCGTGGCCTTCAATAAAGATGCCATCGACCGGCACCAGGTCGCCGGGCTCCAGATGCAGGACGTCTCCGACGAGGATATCGTGGACATTGATCATGAAGGATTTTCCGGACCGAATTACCTTGATTTCTCTGTCATCCTTGCGTGCGTTGAGCTTGACAAAGGCCTTTTCCTTTTGCCAGTCGTTCAGCGAGCCCACGACAGTGACAATGATGATGGCCACACAAATAGCCACGCCTTCAACCCAGTCCACAGGCGCGGGGGCGCCGTCTGGGTGGTCAACACCAAGCGTCTCGTATAAGCCAAGCGCCAGTGAAATAACTGCAGCGATAGTCAGGAGAATGAGGACCTTGTCGTTGTACGCATTCCACATGAGCTTCCACAGGGGGGGCGCCTTCTTGGCAGGCAGCACATTGCGCTTGAAGACGCGAATACGATCGCCAAAAGCTTCCGTTGTAGAGGAAGGCGACGGTGTCAAAGTCGAAGGTGCAGCAAGCCCCGACTTGGTTTTGCCGACTGCATCGTGAAAGGAGATTGGTTCCACGATGCCCGTCTCGTCGAGACCGAGCCCAGCCTTGATGTCGGTGCGGAGGCCGCGCGCGATGCCGTCTAACCCACCGAGGGCCTGGAACGCGGAAAGTGACTTTGGGTTCAGGAGCTTGTTGAGCTGACCCGGCGAAAAGGCAAACGGGTTGCCGGCAACCTCAAAGTCGGCCTCGCTGCCAGGATCAGGACGAAGTGCGAGCTCAGGGTCTTCGAGCACGCTCGAAGCGCAGCTCAGCGTGCTGGGCGTGAGGAACGGGTCGCAAAGGGTGGACGAGGTCAGGGTGTCTGTGATGCTGAGGGACCGGTTGCGGGGGGTCACCTCGATGGTGTCGGGCGACAAGGTGCTGCTCGCCATGGCGAACGGGGGCTTATGGGACAAGTTGTGGGTGTAGTCTTCTTCATGGACAATCAAATTTTGCGATGAGGAAAAACCCCGAAAAAATACAGTTGATACACCGTATTTATTGAGCCTTTTCTTTGTTTCTGGTTCTCAAAATCATCTCTGCGAGGCATGCTGGCCCGGCCAATATTAATGCCTGGCAGAAGGAGGCTGAGCAAAACAAACTCGCGAGACATAGGCCCGCTGCCTGGCTGGAAGCGATGGTGTAAACGGCACGCGAGAAGGCTTGGCTTCCCAGAGGCAAAACCCTTGGCGGACCGAGCCCGAAACGGAAGGTCTGACAATCCGCGGCATGAGCTTAATTTTTGCATCTACGATGGTTTTCTCCCGTCGCTTGTCCCGTTTTCTGGTATTAGTCTAGTTTTTTTCGTGGGCGGCGCTTCAGCTGTGGCTTCTGGGGCGACTTGCCACCTTGAGACACAGAGTGACAGGCTCACAGGCTGCGAGCTCGTGGTCAAGAAACCTGAGGGGTAACATGTTCCAGCATAGCCACGATCTATTCACTTGACAATTCCGATTACGTCAGGGTAAAGGGAGAATTTCTTGGCACAAACTAGTTGTGGTTGCTGATCTCTCTGTGTTTTCAGTGTATCAGAGCTTGAAGATACAACGAGCTGCCTTATCTGTGGCATTTGCACAGCCATTGGGTTCATAAATTGGAATAAATGAACTGGAAGAAAACATCTGCCACCAAAAGGTCGTTTTGACATCGTTGCCAGCCTCCTTGGGTTCTGGAAAAGCCACTGTGTTGCTGTCCATTGTATGTGCTCAACAGTGGTAGCTGAATTCGGGTGTAGAACAGCATATCGCCAATGGACACTGTGGCTCTGAGGCAGGGCTGTTTCCTTGACTCCCTTGACTCGTCAAGAAGAACGTAGGAACTAGTTGAAAACGATCTTGTTTTATGGTTGACGCGATTTAGTTGCATCTTTTGTACAGATCTGCCGGTGAGAGAGAATGTCCTGCTGCTGCATGCACACATCTTGCACCATAGCACATGTGGTGGTCGTGCAGCCGAGCTGCACCATGCCAACATGCCTCGAGACATTGAACCCTCTGACGTTGGCCAACGGGAACACCACCCGATTGAGGGCGAACGAGGCAGTGCAAGGCGGAGGAATTTTTCCGAGGTCATCGCCCAAGCTGATCTCAGCGAGGCATCACTAGGTAGCTTCCTGAACAAGGCAAGCTAGCGCGGCGCCTACAGCTCATGATGATCCAACCTCACCACTCCAGCAAGCAGCAGAGTCCCAAGCGCCCGATTTCACACTCTTTCAGACCAAACAAGAAGCGACGAAAAATTCCCCCCCCAGCCTCATCTAATCATCAGGGTCAATCGACCATCTCATGCAGCTCTTCTCCATCGGCAGCCAACCAGCTGGCGCATCACGTCGCTAGCGCTGTCGCCAAGTGCACCATCGTGGCGAAGCAAAGCAAAAAGTACCACGCAAAAGGGCGCCACCACATGCCTAATAAAACTGGCTAAATTCGACTGTATTTAGTCTGTCAGAATTTGAGGCTGGGTGATGAACCTTTTGTGCTGGTGTCTTGGCAATGAAAACCCAGAGGTCGAGGCGCTCTCACGGGCGGCTTTATGAGCGACATTGTTGTCGGCGGCCTCTCGGCGGTCATGCTTTGTCCCAGCTGTGCTTGGACCCGGGACTGTCTGAATCCAAGCCGTTTCCTACCTCTCGCCAGGTTGGAAAATTATACATGTCGAACCGACTTTGTACAGTCATGGGCAAAATGACCTTTTGCTTTCTGAAACCATGCGGACGTGAAAAGTTGCCTCAACACAGTGTGGTTCGGGGCTGAATGCGCACTTTATACTTCCACCAACGACTCTAGCTTGCGAAAAGAATTCATGTCATAACTATGCTCAGTAACATGGCAGCGATGGTTACAAGAGCTAAAATTCGACGAGGGCATGATAAAAGAAAATGAGTATGTATGCAGGCAGATGCCGTTCCCCTGCCGTTCCCCACATTCCCCGTGATTCCCATCACTCACAAGGACTGACAGTGCTGACTAAGTCATTGCGCGCTCCCTGGACCATGAGAGAGGATGTTGTGTATCCAGCCCCTGTTCTTCCAATGCCTTGTTTCTACTCCAAAAGTATGATTAACCAAGCTATTTATGGTCGACAACAAGATAACGCGAGCCGTTGTCTTACTGGTTTTCAGGATAATGACAACTCGGCTTGCCTGCCGAATATTTCACCATCCTAGCAATGTTATTTTCGTTGGTTCTCGCATCTGCATCAAATCGAGTCATTTTACCACCCTAGCCGAAGCTGAAGCTATGAAATTCATCTCTACGAAAACAACAGTGCCTGTTCCGAAGATCTATCTCGTGTTTGAGCATAAAGGCAAAGTATATATCGTCATGCAAAGAATAAAAGGACGAAGCCCGTCGGTTGGTTGGATACAAAGATCGGCACAATCGAAAGAAAGAATCTTCAAGCAGCTTCGGCAGATGGTTCAAGAAATACGCAACATACCAGCTCCCGAGAACTGTTGCGTATCTAATCTTCTAGGAGGGCCGATTTGCGACCAAAGGCTACCCGGTCAAGCGCATTGAGGACCTTTCAAATCGATTCGCGATTTCCATCGGAAACTTCGGGCGGACATCGAACTTGAAAACGTAAAAGAACCAGGAGATGTGTCTCGGGAATTAAAGGACCTCATACGGTTTCATGAGGGGCCATGGTCCAAGCCTGTTTTCACGCATGGCGACTTGAGCAGTCTTAACATCTTAGCCAGAGGAGACAAAGTTGTGGCCATAATTGACTGGGAAACTGCTGGATGGATGCCGCCCTATTGGGAATATACGTCTGCATGGGATGTCAATCCGCAAAACCAATTTTGGCAACAGGCGGTGGATGAATTTTTAGAGCCACAGCCCGAGAGCCTTAAGATGGAAGCTACCAGAAAGAAGTTCTTTGGTGACTTTTGATGTTGTGCCAGTTCCAAACGAGGCAGAACAATTCAAGCTTGCCTTTCACGACTCTCCAGCATGTCCCACGTTGGTACTTTGAATGGATTGAATGCACCTTTAGCACGACCGTTGAAACGATGCTTTATCTCTTTTGTGCCATAGTGGGGTGCCCTCCACGGGCGTAGAGTGCAACATAGAGACGCTCACTGGGAGCCATGGCGGCACAGCTTGATGATCGAGGAGTAACATACCGCAGTGATATGGCAAAGCTTTTAATTTATATAGCAATCCATAGAGCTCTGTGCTGCCCATTCTCGTGACCATGCATTTCGGTGCATATCACGTGTCTGGCTTGCCATGTCGCTGTTGCCTACTCGACGACGTCAGATGCTTTCGCCTTCTCCTTGCACGCTCCAGTGTTGTGCTGCCACGTTGGCTGTTGCCTATGACTTCCCGACGTTTCGGGTGCTTTTGTCCTCCCTCCATACTTACCTGCTGTGTTGTCACGTTTCACTAAACTATGTCGCGGAACAAGGACCGTCTCTACGTTGCTCTATTTGCAAGAACAGGGACGGTGCGGATGCCTGGGCGCGAAGACAAGTATGTTTGGCTCCAATATATGGAAGAGATCATGTTGATCACTAACAACAAAAAGATACCATTGGGCATTCATTATTGCACCCAAGCACGAATCACTAAAAGATCGTGGACAGCAGATTCATGTCAAAAATACACTGCAGTTTATCGGCGAGCCGCCGACCGAAAACTCGGACTGGAGACTCGACAATATTAATCTTACCAAGAATCCCACCACAAAGCTCTTAGTTCGCATACTAGTCGCTAAGATAAAAAGCACCGACAAGCTAATGAACTTGTTGGCCGATATCCCAATAAGATCAAATACGCATGATTGGAACTGCGTAGCATGGGTACAAGAAGGTTTCGACGTCGCTGTGTGCCATGATGGTGTTCTGGGCAGAGCTGCACCAAACTGGCAATCAGTACGCGACACGGCTATGTGGTATATAGAGAAAAAGTCCTCAGAGGGCCGCTTCGATACCTCATTCGACCAACTTCGTGTACCAACTTGGGATGCCCTCAAAAAAATGGAAACCATAAATTAATTGTTGGCCAGTCTGCAAGGGGTTGGGCTTGGTACCAATGTTCAGACCTTGCTGAAAGCTAAGCATGCTGTGCGATTACGGTACACTAGTGACCGATACCCGCTATTGGTCATGAACACAGGTAGCAGCCTTTATAGATCTGCATCTCGAGCTCACAAGTATATCTATGCTAGCTTAATCATGACGATACTTTCCAAGTGTACGTGTGAGCAGTCACTCCCGTGGAATCATTTTACGCGTGATGACAGAGACGGAACTACAAGCGAGTGCGAGTGGCATTTCGAACCCCAAAAAGTACGTTGAACTTCACAACCAAGCAAGATGCCCGGAACTGCTTTGACTCTAAAAATAACCGAAATCACCCGCTTTAGTATAAACAAGAGCATGCGGATGCGGAGATGCTCTCATTCTGGCGCAGCTTTCTCTGACAGTGCTGCTACCCCTCTCAAACAACCAACTAACAGTTAACTTGTCACAAAGTGGAGCTTGTCGATGGCATCAACTAAAACGCGCCCTTCTGGCTCCAACATTTACTTTCTCATCTTCAAATCTTCTCGAAACCAATTGCCGGCTCCATAGCCTCGGCAAGCTCACGCATCTTTGAGATGAAGCATACTTTTGAAAGGCTGGTCAGGTTTGAAGCCGATGATGGCACAACCGAGTATGGAGACGTCACAGACGCTTCGGTCGTGGATAATCTGGTCGGCGCTACTGTCAACATCCTGGATGGCAATCTCGAGCATGGCTTCTCCAAGACCACGCGGACAGCTACTGTGAAAAAGGTACAGTTTGAGTGCCCGAAACTGGCTGTACAGCCTGCTTAGTCTTGCTCTTCAGGTTCTCTCTCCGCTGCCTGCTGTGCATTATTTCGTCTGCATCGGCCTCAACTACAAGAAGCATGCCGAAGAAGCAAATGTACGCATCAATGAAGAATCTTTGGACGCACTCAAGTCTTTAACATCTCCATCGTCCAGTTGTCGATTGCCGACAACCCGGTCATATTCGCCAAGCCGCCCGACTCCCTCGCAGGACCAGGTGAGGCCATCCAGATCCATCCCGTCGCCCAGTCGCAGCTTGACTATGAAGGCGAGCTCGGCGTCATCATTGGCCGCGACGCCAAAGACGTGTCCGAGGCAGACGCGCTAGAGTACGTACTCGGCTACGTCAATTCCAACGACGTCTCTGCGCGAAATTTTCAGATGCCCGCCAGCGTCTCGGGCGGCCAATTTTCGTTTTGCAAGTCTTTTGACGGGTTCGCCCCCATCGGGCCCGTCATCGCCTCGCCTCGTGTCGTGCCCGATCCCCAGGATCTGGCGCTGGAGACCAGGGTCAACGGCGAGCGGCGGCAGGCGTCGACGACGGCGGACATGATCTGGACCGTCCGACAGCTCATCTCGTTTGCGTCGCAGGGCACCACGCTGAGAAAGGGCACACTGATTATGACGGGCACGCCGTCTGGCGTTGGGCTCTTCATGGAGCCCAAAACATTTCTCAAGGATGGCGACGTCGTTGAGATTAGTTTCGGTGGGCTCGGAACGCTGCGCAACACTATGATGTTCCAGAGCATGTAGATGGCAGTTCAGAGCGAGGGAACATTGGATAGATCTTATAATATCTAGCAGGTCCTGGCTTTCCGCCCGTCTGGGCTATGCACAGGATGCCAATGCCCACCCTATTGTGTTCACACCCGATTGGCCTATGACTTGAATGACAAAGGTCTGGTTGAAATCATCAACAAAAAGATTAAAAAAAAAAAAAAAGAGCGCGCCAAGACATTACCTGGAGTTCCAACGTGAGCGATTTTGACGGCTAGTCAAAGTAAAAAGCTCAAAGCACACGATGCACATTTAGCGTCTGATGGCGAACAACGGCAGTTGAAGTCAGAGACGACCACTGTATCCTGTTAGCCCCGTGGATCCTACGTCTGCCTCGATGCAGTTAGTTACCGTTGTCCGAACAGGTCACATTGCGAGTTTGTGGGATTGACACATGCAAATCCCCGAAGCCATTCAATCCAGACCGTACTCCGGGACCGGAGCCGTGATCCCCTGGTCCCTGTCCTCTCCACCACGGGGAAGGTATCCGTGGGCCGTATTGCCCCGTGCCCCTTTCGATTGCAGATGAACTAAAGGTCTCTGGCTGGCGATGCGCAAATCGTGTTTGTGCGCTAACTAACTAGTTAAATAACGTAGTACCTTCTGGAGACAAACCCGTTGATCGGCCGGATATACAACCAGTTTTACCAGTAAACCCTCTCTCCCTCCGGTATAACTAGATGTTCATTGCGAGGTATGACGACGGCGTTTTGCCTACTCCACGAGACTAGCGTCTTGCCAATACGCCCTGGTGCCTCTTCTCCAGCACCTGAGGCCGCTGCATCACTGCATCACTGCATCACTGCATCGCTGCATCGTTGCGCCTACAGATTTTGCTGCACTCTAGGAGAGTGTGTTGCATACAATTCCTGGTGATACTCATCGCCCTATCAACACCGCCTGGACCCTGCCATCGGAGTATTGATCAGAGGGTCTTGGGCGAATTTCGAGTCAGTGCGACAGCAATGACCGCTGCCGCAGCCCTGGCGTCCCTATGACGCTGGCTTCGCGTCAAAGGCTAGCAGGGTATCTGACAGCGATGTGATCACCTAGCCTTTTGTCATCAGACATTCTATTCCAATGCCCATGTTTGATGTTGTCAATCTTGGGATCGCGAACTGTTTCACTACCACAGGAGGTAAAAGTCGCTCCAGCAATTTTCCCAGCCCGTTTTCTTGGTCAGCCAAAAAGTCTGGAGCCGTTCAATGGTATGTGCCGCGATACCGTAGGCCAGAACATCAGAATCGATCCGCACTAGGATATCAAGAAGAAGGTTTCGGGTCGCATCTGGACCATCGGCAACAGCGACACCAGCCACGGCTGAAGGCCAAGTCATTACGGCCAGGCATTTCGGTGATTTTAGTGTCTTTTGCATCAGCATAATAATCTCCGCAGTGGTTGTAGTCTTATCAGGCCAATTCGGCGCACTGGCATCAGCGTGCTCGAGCCCAAGTGACAGTATGCCGTATAGGCTGACGGCGAGTTGGAATATCCTGGCGACTAGGACCACTTCTGGCGTGTGTGGTATTTCAAATTCGGCAGTATCCTTCCAGGTTGCAGGATCAAACGAATTGATCCGCTCGAAAACGGCGTTGGCGTCTGGCAAAATGGCACCAATCTTGCACATTGAGGCTGCAAGTCTGAGGCGATTGATGGCCGCAATCTCGGCAAATAGTGCCTTTGGACAGGGAAAAGGTGAAAAGCACGTCTGTCCAAACAGATTTACAAGCTCGGCGTCGTCAAATTCGTATATGCTACATATTTGCTTGTCGACTCGGCACACGCTGTTGCCAATGACTGCGTTGCTGTCAGAAGTTGGGAGTCAGCTCCTCGTCGGAGACATATGAGTCAATACCGGGCAAGACTCACACAGTCATGGATCGGAGCATGTCGACAAAGACTGGATTTTCCGTTGGTATGCATTTTGGAATACCAAACATGTTCAAGAGTGCAAAGTATCCGTCGAAATGGGCTCGCCAGCCACCCAGGCATAAAATGTGCTATCGGTGTACAATTAGCTTCATCGCAGAACAAACACATCTTGATGAGTAAGTTGGTGAGCATACCTCAGCCTCCATCAAATCGCATATTCTTTCGAATATTCGCTTCTTCATCAAATATTTTAAGAAATCACCCTCTACATGTGTAAGATCGTAGTTGAGTTGGCGCAAGTGGTTTTGAATGAGATCGTAAAACTTGAGCCAAAGGTCCCTTGTTCCATGTAGTGTGCTGGGGCTGAGTGCTGTACGTTGACAGCACGATACCCATACGATTCTATCGGCAATGACGCGCGCGAGAAAGGATTCCGAGTTTACGCAGCCAGGATACGCTGCTAGCGAGACGGGCGTAGCTGGCCGTGTCGCCATGACATCCATGGCGACGCTATGTGGTATTGTATAAAGGCCAACTAATGCATGCGCACGAGAAACAAGGTCAGAATTTATACATGAAGCACGAACGACGGATGCGCGCAGCAACCTACGATATTCGAATGCCTCGACAACGTCCCATCCCTCGGGCGTAATCTCCCAACCTCGGTGATTGGTCGGCCGCACGCTCCTGGGCGCCGTTTCGCGCAGGCGCGGAATAACAACGGCCAAGTCTTTGATCATGTCGGTCGCCTGCGCCGAGTCCTGATAATACGGGCCGCCGCAGTACCGTCGCGTGGCCACGCAGTTGGCGCAAATGGGCTTCGCTTCGTCGCACTTAACCTTGCGCCGGCGGCAGGTGACGCAGCCCGTCTTCCTCCTGGGCGCCCATCGCTTGACTCGCTTGCTCTCCTCGACGGCGCCGACGGGTGCGATCTCGCCAGAGTTGCGACCATTCGGTTTTGCCATTGGGCAGAGAGGATCCTTCACGCTGGGGACAAGTGTAGTTGAGAGGGCGGGGAAACCGATTCGCCAGCGGCGTCACGTAGAGCCATACAAAAGTACTACACATTTTGGTTACACGTGCTTTTAGTGCCGACAGCCTGCGAAGCTGACCGCTGTGCCTAATCGACTAACGACAGCCTTGCTACGATCACCATCCTATGAGCATGATCAAAATTCTGAAGTCAATCTAATGGAATGTCTCAAAGAAGCTGACAAGGATAGAGGGCGCGGCGTCACAAGTTTTGACTAAAAATGTGCCTGCAACTCTGGCGCTTTTTGGCCGTTATATCTACGAATATGTAGTTACTCATGTTTGCCGGCAGCAGGAACCAGGAAAATCATCACAGCAGGTCCTGGCTAATGATGATCAACTAGCCTAAGCTCGCGCTAGCAGATTCGGAAGAGCCCTGGCCCCTGCGTCTTCTGTCCAAATCAGCTGATGTCGGCATCGCGAGTGACTAGCAACTTATTAGCAAGCCTCTTAGAATGGTCCGCACGGTCGTGCATTGCTAATTCTAGCCAGGCCCGGATTTTGACGGCGCCCGATGCGCTGTCTAACTGCCGGCGAAATGTTTGGCCCACAGACAGCGGATCGTCCCCGGAATATCTACGATCATGGCCTAGTAGCAGCTCCACGCACGGTGCCCGAGTGACAGCGCAGCCTGTTATAGCTTGTCGTTGTCTTCTTTTTTGAGTTTCTGGCCTGTACTATTTACACGTCACGAAATGCTACTGCGGGGTTGGTATGCCCGGTTGTGTCTGTGTACAAAGCTCATTAAAAGGCAATTGATGCTTCTAAACCTCCAGCAAGCACAAGAATTGTCTTTGTACTAACTGGTGAAAGCGTGAGTGAGCTGTGATCATCGCTTAATGAGGGGGGCGGAACCGGGCTGCCGTGTCTGGCTACCTCCCTGGTCATGTCTTGTTACTCGCGTATCTCAGTGCCGAACCACGCCAGTGGACATGCAGGCATAGATGAAAATACATCTATCGTGTATGCTTTTCCATGATGCGTCTGTTGGCTAGCGGATCAAGCATATATTTTCAGCTAATTAGTAAGTATCAACTGTTCCGTTGGATAGGTGAAGTCTTAGTATTTCTACCTCTTGAGCAGTCACATTCTGCATTGCCGTGGCACTTCTATCATCTCATCTACTCCCCGAAGCCCGGGGTTCTCCATCATCTGCAGCTCTTCACTCATCAACCTTCTTTTTCTTTTGGACAGGCATGGTTGCAAGCCTACCCGTGTTGACATTGACAGAATGACGGCCGTGTTAGTCAACAATGCTCCGTCCGTTGTCACGGCTTGCTTTGCGACATCTTGGGTGTCATCTCCCACTCTATACGGGCGCGGAGAAACTTCTGAGACGGAGTTGCCTTATTGCGCAGTAAGTAGATGCGTAAAGACTTAGCCGAGTCCAAGCAGCTGACTGGAGCAGGTGCCCTGTTTACAGGAACGCTGTGCGACTTTCGACAACGGCTGCCTCTGTGTGTTAAACACCAAAAAAATGATTGATCGTTGCGTTGTGGGCGCATGCGGCATGCCTGAGGCTATATGTAAGTAACATATCGTGTTTTCGCGCCTGCAAATCTAATCCTCGCGGCTAGTCACACGTAACCTTACTGAGACGAAATGTCAGACGCCGGTCCGCAACAAGGCTGCCAAGCTAAATATGTTGAGCATTGCCATGACACCGGTCACAGTAATAGTTGTGTCTTTACGGTTGGTTTATAAGCAATTTTCCAGTGTTCGAAAACACTTGAACACTGAGGAGTGGACGTTGATGGCTGCTATTGCAGTCGGCCTCGTCAGCATGGCTCTATCAATCTTTGGTATTACTGGCCATGGTTTTGGAACCGATGTCTGGGGTCTGGATCAACCAACCCTGGTTGCCTTTCGGCGATATTTTTATGTCATACAGATCTTCTACGTTGTCTTGATGGCTCTTTTGAAGTTGACTTTTACTTTTTTTTACCTCAACATTTTCTCTGGAAGGGGCATACGCGCCCTTCTATGGAGCACTGTGGCTTTTCATGTCGCCTTGGCCTTGGCTTTCAGCATCGGCATCGTCTTTCAATGCCTACCGATCCCTTACCAGTGGGAAAAACTGAGCCATGTCCATGATGCTACAATGACGGGGTACTGCGCCAATACCAATGCAGCTGGCTGGGTAAATAGTGCCTTAAGCGTTGCGTCAGACATTTGGTTGTTGTCGATTCCCTTGAGCCAGCTGCACAAACTCCATTTACATTGGAAGAAAAGGCTCGGCGCTGGATTTATGTTCATGACGGGCTTTGGGTAAGATATATGGATCTGCACCAAACACGACATGTTGCTCACACTCGGCGTCCTAGTGTCACAGTCATATCTTGTCTACGTCTAGCGTCAGTTCGCAACTACGCTTCGACATCGAATCCAACATGGGATCAGTGGGACATTATGTGGTGGTCTACAGTTGAGATTCAGGTTGGATTGATCTGCACTTGTTTGCCATCAATGCGACTCATCCTTATCCGACTATGGCCACGAGCATTCGGTTCTGAATCGAGCAATCCGCTGTATGTTGCACCTGTGGCTAGAGGAGGGAAAACGACATCGACAAACAGTGACTAACTTATATCTGTATAGAATCTCTCTAAATCGGGTCTCATCTTTGGAAACGCACCATACACGACTATTCGAGGATGACGAATTGACTCAGCCGAACCTGACGGCCACTACTTTAGCAACCCATCCTGAGGCGGTTCCGAACAAATGCCCAGAGCCTGTTTTTTACTACCGCAGTGAGAAAAATACCGGCGGATCTGCAGATGCAGTTTGAAGCCTCCGAGAAACAAGCTCAAGGAATACGGCTGGGGGCGGTCGAGAAGGCCGATGGTCGAATATGCAATGGGCCATGAGTCCAGGTTAGAGAAAGAATTAATTCGCGAGGCTTGAAGTCATCTTTCGCCGCCAGTGGTTCACCGGTGCTGGTTTTCCTCAGAGCCCTGTTTAGCGCCCCCTTCTGGGGAGGTGCGGCCGCTAAAACTTTTTACTAGCGTCGAAAAGGGAGGTGTTAGCAGCGAACTGCAGATGGGTAAGACAGCAGGAGACTGCAACGCGTAGGTGCAGGTGAGTTTCTTCGAGGTGCACCTCCTACAGGCGGGCTTCAAATCGTCGCATTTTATTCGTCGAGGGCTTTGAAAGGCGCAAATCTGAAGTTAGACAGCGTTCCCGTGTCCGTTTGATATATGATAGGAAACAGCCTACGCACATCGGGGCAACGGGAGACGATATCGATGAAAGCGCGGGATGAGCGCCGTTGAAGAACTTGTACGAATGAATACGATCTTGACGGCATTAATTCAAAGTCATTCACCTGCGTGCTGCATTTTGAAGCTTTCTCCGCAACCGCTTTTGAATTCGTCAACAGACGGGGTCCCAGTCGGCGCGCCTGCTCATTCCACCCACAAATGTGCTTTCTCAACCCTTTTCTTTGATCTTTGCATATTGTTTCGCTGCACCTGCTGTACCATGACAGCTTCCAGAGAGAAAAGCCGCAATTAGATCATTCTTTCCCTCTCTATCAAAATCACAAAAATGGTTACGCTGCAATGGTATACGTGCTCTTCGCGGCGGACTCGTCGGCGGCGGTGTGCGGTGGGAACATTGCGCGTGTCAAGATGAAAAAAGAAAAAAAAAAAAAAAACGGCGAACCTCCACATCGAACCACGCCCCACGGGATAACTAGCCCATCAACCCGTCTTGGCGTCCCCATGCAGTATTACTGTCTGTTCCTGGCGACCCTGCTACACAATTCAAATTCTTGTGGAGGTAGTCGGGCAAGCGGGGCTTGTTGCTGAATTTACAGTGTTTCTGGAATAATAAGAAGGCAAAAAAGTAGTGGCAACACTGGTACGTATGCTTCGCCCGCTTTTTTCTTTGTTGTAAAAGAGGGCTGTCATTTTAATTGTTGCTTCTACACATCTGCCACACTGGTTGAACTATTGACCAGGTGCGTTGCCGAAACTAGAGAGGGCCATCAACTGGTATTCAAACTGTGGGTGAGACTGGGCACGAAACGCAGTTTTATCCGCATCACAACCCAAACTAGTTTACGGATAGATAAGGCACGTTGGAGCAATGTCTAAAACATGGCCGCGGTTCAGATGCCGTCGAGAACTAAATAGGCCATGAAAAACAACTCGCTAACTTTGAGCTCTATGGGGTACGGGTACTGGGTCGAAAGAAAGTGGGCTTGGCTGATCAACCTAGACTGTGGTTGCGCTGCCAGCCTCGAATTAGCCAATGAAATCGCTCATCGCCAATCATCGCCCGTGAATAAATAACATGTAAAGTTTTAAATTCAGTGCAAGTCCAATCACTTGTCAATTGAATTGATTGACTGTATCTGAACAGCCATTGTAGGCGCTAGCTATGCTAGCTGCGGGAGCCATTATTTTCGCTTGTTACATTTCATGTCTTAGTAAGTGATAACGAATGTGACTGCAATGTTACAATGTTTGTCACACTCAGCTAGCCACTGCTATCCCGCTACGCGGACAGCAAGAGGAAACTAAAATCCTATGCTTAATTGCGACGTGTATGCAACTGCCGATAGCTTCAGTCAAAAGTGGAGATTTCGGACATCGCCATGCCAGGTAAACGTACATGCAGTTACTTGCTAAGGGCTTCAATGTCTAGGGCTATAGTCTTAGCAGGGCAGAGTCACCGCGGACTTGGTCCCTAGACAGCGTGGCTAACGATCAAGTATATATGGACATAATTAGTGTGCTGAATCGTGCGGCCCGCCTAGCCTACTATGGCCCGCGGCCTGGTTTTCTCTTCGTAAAAAAAACCCAAGATCAGGGCATAAGAGCGGATCTGGCTCGGCTGGTCTATACCGTCGTGCGGGTACATCGTACGTATCTGTGCATTAAGCATCTTATCTGCGCATGTTTAGGTTATATTCTACGTGATTTTGCATGCTGTTATTCTGAAAAATACGCTATACATCATATCTCGGCTTCCGTATGCCGAGAAGCATTACATCTACTCGTGCCATATTTACGATAAGGAAAATGCATTTGAGCCAATCTACGCTTTAGTCGCCTGTAAGCAGTTGGAGGTCAAGTGCAGGCAGGCAGTAGGTAACCCTACGTACTGGCCGCCTACAAGCAAACAGCTCATCGTTCGATGCTCGAGCAAGTCGAGCTAGGAATGACTAGTCCAAGACAGTTCCAAGACAGTTCAATTGAGGTACCAATCCGTGGCTTATGTCTCATGCTTATGTCCAATGAATCTATTCTCAGCGCAGTCCCTGCTAGGATCTGACTGTGGTTCGCCGATTTGAGCGTCCGAATGTCATCAATGACTACATCAGGGCCAGTGCGACAACTTCCCAACATCATGTGAAGATTTTGCATTTGTTGAGAACAGGATTAACAAAAGCATGTACATACCGAATACAAGAACACAACATCGGAATCGTCCTTTCGGGGGGCTTTTGTATTCCGGCATATTTCAAACGATAACACGAGGTCGCGCTAGAGTAATGCAGCATATGACACGTCCTTTGATCGCCACTACGTATTTAGACGGGGTCTCTAAATGGTCAGGCCAGAGCAATGGTATCTATCATAGTATACAGGTCATGTGTTAGGATCTAGATTATACCCGCCTTAGGTTCCCGAATCATAGTGAAGCCCAAAGCTTCGAGTAGGAGGCTTGTCACAAGCCTCGATCTATAGGCACTCATGATGGCGCTTAAGATGAAAAGCGGCAATTTATTTAAAAATGAGACTTATAATGCATGGGAAGCATGTGGTGATAAGCTGCAAGTCGTAGATTGCTTAAATAATGCAGCGCTGATGGATGTACCCAGTGCTAATATGTGGTATTTTGCCGATTACAATGATGGCTGACCACGGCGTGCATATGCAATATATTGTGGTACAAATGAAAAGATAGGCAGGTCTAGGCAAGCCTGGATAAGTCGAGCCAATCTAGACTGCGGTCGGTGTTGGGTATAAACACCATTATCTCATCAATATAACATCAGACAGTAATACTGCGCCATAGCCTTGTGCACGAAAACAACGCCGAGATGCAGCTGAAGCGAGACAACATTGGACGGTGCATGTAGCTAAGTCTTCTTAGGTAGCTACATAGCGAAAATATCAGCTATAGGATTTTTTTTAACATGATTCGAGTTCTGCCTACTGCGCCGTATCCTCTTTTGGCTCCGTTTGAGCGTTGGTAGAGCATCCGTGCTGTTCAGGTAACTGCAGGACAAGATCTGGAGTGATATAAGTAGCCCTTCAAGCCCGTCTCCATTTCGCTTCAAATATCCCTCTTGCTATCTGATATCACATTTCAAAGTAAACTTTTGTCCAAAACCACTGTACAACTTGAAGACTTAACATGTCGACGTTTACTATGAAACTTGCGTGTGTCTTGGCTGGAGTCACTGCAACAATGGCAGCTCCAGCGTTGGATGACTCGAGCACTATGTTAGCCGTCATGGGCCAAGATGCTCTCGATGAGCAGAGCTACTCCACATTCGCCAAATGCGTGCAAGGCCTGGACTCCGCCTACAAAGCATACGCAGACGAGGGTGTTCTGGTAGTCATCCCAGCCACCAGTCGTGCAATTGATATTGATACTACGGACAAGGAGCTGTGGAACTGCATCGAATCCTCCTCAAACACCGTCTCTCTCGCGGCTGAATCAAGCGAGTTCCATGACCAGACCCAGGACGCAAGTACTGACGTCAAGTCCATCCAGCATTCGAATGCCGTGAACATGGGCATCACCGGGCAGAAGGTGGTTGATCATGTTGCTGCTAAGACGAGAGCTTTGGAAACGCGCGACGTTCAATACTATGGCGTCCACCATTCCGATGAAAATACTTGCAGGGGTGACTTCAACAACTACTACATTAATAACTGCATCAGCTCTGCCAGTGCTTATGCCTCCACATTGGCGGACAACTTGGACGCGGCCAAGCGTTTGAGGTATACAATTTGGCCGCACCACTCGTGCGACAAGGGTAACCAGAGAGTCATTGTCATCAACCCGCGTTCATCCAGCGCTTGCCAGGTCCGGACTACCTATTCATGGCACGGAGCCTACGCTTAGCTGTCTGCGGGCGTAGCTTGAGGTTTCAGATGGCGAGGTCATTATGAGAAGAGGATGAGCGGATTCTGAGACGATGCAGGAGAGAGGGACGGAGAAGAGGACAGAAATCAAGTGTGGTGGATCAACGCGTAGAAGACTCATATAAGGCTATGGCAGACAATCAAAAGGCAGTCAGCCGAATGTATGCGTGACAGATATTCAGTAGTCTTATTTATATTTCAAGCACATGTACAGCGCTCTCAGTGGATGCCATGTGTCCGTATGAGGCAATATTGATATCGTTAGAGCTTAATCATTGGTTTCAATACTTACACCCCTTCTTTCGGACTCCCTTGTCATCATAAAATTCTCCTTAGTCAATCTACTGCTTACAAGGCGCCGATGTGACATCACCTGGGCGATGCTGGCTTACTGTCTTCCTGTGTTGCGCGGGTGGGCGGGCGCTACCCAACCCCGCCTCTTGGGCTGAGTGGTGACAGTGTGGTGACATGCAAACAAAAGTTCAACTCTCACTTTCACCGTCGACCTAACTCTATCAGAAGCTGCATATCTCACCGATTAAAGTCGTAGCAGAAAAGCTAGCGCCATGGCGGAAGAGTACATGGACTTTGACCGGTTCATCGAAACCTATGAGCTGAAGCTCGACAAAGAGTTTGATCGCGACGACGTAGAGGCTGCATGGGCCCCCTCAGCCAACGGCGGTCCTCAACTTTGGGGAGATGAGGGAGATGTATTCGAGCTTAATAACGACGACCCCTTGTCAGAACTGGCTGAGAAGTCGAGCGCAGAGCTGAAACTGAGTCCAGACTGGAAGTTTATGGCAGTTGCAACCAATGCCGTCATCAGGATCTATACTGCCGAGTCGAAAATAATAACGGCCGAGTTTCATGGACACGAAGAGACAATTCGAGCCATTCAATTCTGGAGAATGCCCAGCGACGACGCCAAAGACGCCCATTACGTGGTTTTGTCTCAGGACTCGGAGCCTGCAGGCGCTGATGGTATGATAATTGCATGGTACCTTGATGGGGACGGGAAGCATCTTGGCGATACCGAGAATTCCATTCAGTTCGAAGGTAGATTCCTCTCGGCAAGCGCAAACGCTCTGCGCTGCAACGGGACTCATTTCATGCATTCGGATCGAAGCATGACAACGCAGGGTTGGCCGAGACCAAGCGACTGGCTCCCACAGCTCGTCATTCGCCCTCTTTCGAGTCCTCTTACCGAAGTCTCCCGACTCAAAGGCCACCAGGATTCCATCAAATGGGCTTCGTGGTCTCCCGCCGACCCAAACGTCATAGCATCGGCATCTTGGGATGAGAGCTGTCGAATCTGGAACGCTGCGACAGGCGAAGTCACTCACGTCGTTCAAATCGCTGACGGACAAAACTGGACGGGTGACTTTTCACCCAATGGAGAACAGATTGTGTTTGCTGGTAGAAGCCGGAGCGGTCCACTACACCTTGCAATTTACGGCGTTGCGACTGGCAACAAAATCCTGCAAGCTGAGATGCCGGGTTTCGGAGGCTGGTATACACCACTCGCATGGTCTCCAAACGGTGACGTAATTACCTTTGTGGTCAATCGCTCTGTCATCCTATGGGATGTTGCCACGAACAATACCGCAGAAGTCATGAAGGTGCAAAGCGACGGTAGTTTGCGCGACGATTTTTGCGATATCACGAGCTTGAAATGGCTTGATCGAAAGGGCAGCAAGCTTCTCATCCGACTTACTGACCATACTGTCTTTGTCTGGGACAGGCAGCGCAATTGGAAGTGGAGATTCCAGCGGCCGCCGGAACTGCAGCAGTTGGCGACACTCTCAAGTGCAGAGGCCTTCCTCGAAGAAGAGAACAAGCTGATTTGTCTCGACGGAGATTGGCGGATGCGCACTTGGGAACTCGAATGAGAGTAGATCGTATTGTGCGCGTCAGCGGACAACAGAAACCGCCGCATTTGGCAGCATCAGCATGCCTTTCTTGCATGCAAAGGAGCGGACAACCTCGCAACTACCTAGCAGATTACGCAATATGAGACAGGTAACAATGTAAAACTCAACGAGAGGTCCGGCCAAGGATAGGATAACAAATATGATTGAGATCTATGGCGTGATTCACAGAAAGTTAATTGTATGACCACACTCCGCGAAAACACAACGCAGAATAGGCAACGACAAAGAGTTTCGGTGGCTAATAAGAAAACACGGGAGTGGAGACCAAAACTATGTACAGACATAGTGGTTGAGATGATAACAATCAGGAACTAATTTTGAAGATAGCGTGGTCAGACTGTGGGGGAAATAGGCGTAAGTTACCTGAGAACAGCAACGTTACATGTGAAATACGAAGAGCAACAGCGGGGTATAGATTGCAAACTAGGTATATATAAATAGAGGGTTGTAATAGAGTCCGATTGATAGATGCAAGGAACCGAACAACATCATGAAAATGAAGTTGACGCAGATCCTATTATCAGCCCTTGCAGCGGCGACAGTCAATGCGCAGCAAGCAGCTTCCATTACTGGTATACAGGGTCTCGCAAAACGTCTTTTCAAGGGACATGATGCTCAATTTGAATTCCAGCTAACGCAGAAGCATGAGAACTGGTCACGTTGGAATACGCCAGGTAATGATAATTACACTGTTTCGTCCAACAATGGGAAGATTCGCGTCCAGGGCACCACGCTTAGTGCCTTAGCACGAGCGTAAGTTTCGATCATCATAATCCTGTGTTGTATAACAAGTACTACGTTACTAAAAAAAAAAACAATCTAGGCTGCGCCATTACGCAAAAGATGCGCTCAACATGGACGAGCATTGGTTTGTGGACGGCGTCTATAACATCCCGGAACAACTTCCTCTCCCTAAAGAGGTGCTTACTGGAGCTAGCACGGTACCGTGGCGCTACAATCTGAACACAGGTACGCCATCTTCATGACATGTACCTTCTGCCACCGTCTTTTTCTGATAGATTCTAGTCACTTTTGGTTACACGTTTGTCTGGTACTCCTGGTCTGACTGGGAGAAGCTACTTGACTGGGCTGCCCTGCGGGGTATCAACCTGCAGCTCGCTTGGGTCGGTTACGAAAAGATTTTCCTGGACAGTTTTCTCCAGCTTGGCATGGAAGAAGACGATATTCTTGACTTTTTTAGCGGCGAGGCTTTCCAGCCATGGAATCGCTTCGGGAATATTCACGGTACTTGGGGCGGCGAAGGTCGGCTCTCCGCTGAATGGATCAACCAGCAGTTTGCTTTACAGAAAAAGATTGTCGCTCGTATGGTAGAGCTTGGTATTACGCCTGTACTTCCCGGATTTCCTGGCTTCGTTCCCGCTGCACTAAAGAAGCTTCGCCCGGATGCCAATATTGCGGAGGCGCCCGTTTGGGTTGATGTCCCCAGGAACAATACAGCAACTGCGTTCCTCAACCCGACCGACAAGACCTACGCCGAGCTTCAAAACCTATTCATTAAGAATCAGATCAAGGAGTTTGGGAATGTCACCAACGTCTACACAGTTGACCAATTCAACGAGATAAACCCTTCTTCTGGCGATACAAAGTACATCACCGATGTCTCCTCTAGTACGTACAAGGGTATTATTGCAGCAAACCCAGCCGCCATCTGGCTCATGCAGGGATGGCTTTTCTACTCGAGTCAAAGCTTCTGGACGCAGCAGAGGGTAGACGCCTACCTCGCCGGGCCACCAGGGCAGGACGACATGATCATACTAGATCTTTTCAGCGAAAGCCAACCTCAATGGCAGAGAACGAGGAGCTATTCGGGTCGCCCTTGGATTTGGTGTGAGTTGCACGATTTTGGCGGGAATCAAGCTTTACACGGAAAAATTACCAATGTTACCCAAAATTCGGTTCAGGCTCTCAAAGAGTCTCGTTCGATTGTTGGGTATGGCCTGACTCCAGAGGGCTATGAAGGCAATGAGGTTGTGTATGACATACTGCTCGATCAAGCGTGGGAAGGCTCTCCGATTGATACGGCAAATTATTTCCGTGCATGGGCTAGGAACCGATACTCTGCCGCAGGGATTATACCAGAGGATGTCTTTACAGCCTGGGAACAGCTTCGACAGCATGCGTATGACGTCCAAGACAATGCTATACCCTCCGTCGGTGTTTCTGTCTATCAACTTTTCCCTTCTCTCAAGGGACTGGTAAACCGCACTGGCCACTATCCACCGCCCACCGCCCTACAGTATGACACAAAAGTCATGAAGAACATCTGGCATCTTTTTTACAATTCCACCATTGATAGTCCAGGGCTCCTTCAGATTCCTGCGTTTCACCTAGACTTTGTTGATGTCACAAGACAGGTCTTAGGTAACGCCTTTATCGACATCTACACAGACCTTGTCAACCAATTTCAAGCCACTGCGAATGTCACGGTAATCCAAGACTTGGGTAATTCTATGCTATCCTTCGTAGAGGATTTGGACATGGCTCTCAACACCAACGAACATTTCACGTTCAAAAAGTGGCTCGATAGTGCTGAGTCTTGGGGGCAGAGTATTGGTGCTCCCGATGCAGTGGCTTTCAACGCTCGAAGTCAGGTCACCGTCTGGAGCACTGAGTCTCGTGCCCTTGATGATTACGCTGCAAAAGCTTGGTCCGGTATTGTGAAATCGTATTATGGTGAGCGGTGGAGAATATTCATCAATAGCCTTGTGAGCGCTAGGGAGCAAGGTACCGCCCTTGATGAGACGGCTTTGAATGACAAAATTCGTCATTTTGAGCTATCTTGGCAGTACCGCGGATATACCCCAGAGGCTAGCGATAAAGGCCAGGATATTGGAGGCGTCGCGAAAATTCTGTTGAAGCGCTGGCCTGCTGCTTTTTCATAAGGAGATTATAGTTTATACTGACCATATATATCTCAAATCTCAACATTCTCTTCTCGGAACACGAATTGTATTCACTTAGGCCAAAGTATTGGTAGAACTCTTCGAACCGCATTTCCTTGGCGGACGATGTGCTTCGTAGTGATGTGTTCACCATTTGCACCCCGGAATTCCACAGTAATATATGTTCCGGCGCATTTGCGTTGGTCCCGCCTACATGCCAATTGTCGCCGCCCCTTAGATATGTTTGTTATAATCTAGAAACAGATAGCAGATAAATGAATAAACTAAAGGCTTATGCTTTCTAGGGTATGCTTTTAACTAATGCAGTTTCGATTAAGCGACTGTTAGTCTATCGTATACCTTCAATGCATCGTCGGCTGACGACAAGCGTTTATGCTCTAAGGTAAAAGTAATCTTAGAGGAGGATTCAATGCCTATATCGAAGAGTAAAAAGAGGGGGTTAGACGATTAGGAGTCTTTCTGAATCTTCTTAAGAAGTTGATTTAGGAGAAGCACGTCTGCTAGCTTGCATTTACCTTCTTAAGACTTTGGCTACCTATATATAGATAGAATAGATTTATTGTTAGAGTCGAGAGGTTCTCTTTGCTTCTCTATTCGCGCCGTGCTTTCTATGCCCCTGCAGATGGGTCGTATAGGAAGAAGCTCCTTTCCGTTACCAACAGCTGCTGTCACCAATTACAATCTAAGTGTTAGCACTGTAGCTGCAGCCTACAGAGCTAGGTCTAGGCAACAAAGTCACGACGGGATCTATTGGTTCTCCTTGATTGAAAGTCCGTTATTATGAAGTAGTAAAAAAAAAATTAGAATAACGTAGTACGGCTATAGGAGACTGCAGACGCTATTAAGTAAACGCAAAACTACTCACGGGTAACACCGAACCTTATGAGCAGAAATGAGCTAATAAATAGCGGGTTAGGACATGGATGATCTAACTCCAGGGGAGGACGCAGGTCTACCTACAGCTGACTCCATCGCCCTAGTGAATCCTAATTACGTTATCACGTCTCACCCCAGCGGTTGCTAGGTCGGCTTAAAATCACAGCCTGTTGGAAACAAACAACAAGCATGGATAATAAGGAGTCTATCCACGAGTCCGACATCGAAGAGGGCTATAGTGCCTACCACCCTAAGGGATTTCATCCCGTTTACGTTAATGACATATTCAATAACCACTATATTGTCTATAACAAGCTTAGGTATAGTATCTATTCCACAGTTTAGTTAGTGCAGGACACCAACCGCGAGTAAGTATACTCCAAGGCAAGAGAGATACACCATAGTACGCTAATTAGCACTAGACGCGGCCACAAACACTAGTATATTGCCCTTAAAGTGTTAAGCGCTAAGTGCTATTATATAAATAAGAATATATATAAGCGAGAAATCCTAAGACACCTTCGCGAAGGTAAGCCTACCATAGCGGGCTACCTATTCATCTGCCATCTACTAGATAACTTCGAAATCGCCAGCCCGAACAAAAAGCATATGTGTCTTATATTTCCTCTAATAGCCAAGACATTACGCAGCTTTAGAGCATAGTTTAAACAATATCTCGTGCCATATTTTACTATACGACAATTTACAATTAAAATTGCTCTTGCGCTTAATTATGCACATAACCAAGGCGTTATACACACAGGTAAATGTCTCTATAAGCATCTTAGCTTTATGCTACTAATTGATGACCAAATTCAATAGATATTTAACCAAATAACATTTTTATCTAAATTCGCGATCGTAGTCTACTAGAACGCTATTTGCAAGAGCAAAAGCCACCACAACAAGACCAGGAGGTCCCTTACATACCTTTACCCTCGCGCTCGCTGCGACGCTACTATTTTCACATAAAGGACAGTATCGACGGCTTTAGTATAGTTCTAGGAGATTAGGGTATAGCAAGCTAGAAGAACAAGCCTTTGGCTAAGAACATCCAGCCTATAGCACTTCAAGCCCCAGAGGTACTTCTCAAAGCTCCCTAGGACGAGGCAGCTAACTGGTGGAATCTAGGTGCCGTCGTTTTGGAAGTCTATCGCGCCATTCGCATATTTTCCGGAATGGTCAGAAAACCTAGAGAGATGTCGAGTCAGTATAATGTCCGGATGCACCTTGCGGAGATAGTTGGCTTTTTTGGACCATTTCCGAAGACGCTCCTCAATAAAGGAGATCCAGACTTCGTGAAAGATATTTTCGGCGACGACAGAACAGTAACTACGTTCCCACCAGGGTTTATTCATCAAGACTTAGCCTCGGAGGAGATGTTAGAGGGGCTGACCAAGGAGGAGCGTGAGGAATTTGCGTCATTTCTACGATACGTAATGAAACTAGACCCTAGCAAGAGGCCAGATGCCAAGGGAATTCTAATGCACCCCTGGCTAGACGCATTACAAGAATAAAAGCGGCCCTACATAAGAGCATCTTCTTCATTTTCTACTAAAAAGACATATAGACGATATAACCAAAGAAAAAGCATTGCTACCGCTATCGAAAGCTGTTCAGTCCACAGCTCTTACACAGTGGTGGCGGAGTCCTTGGATGTCTTGGACGGCAGAGGCAAGAATTGCGCAGTGTGAGTACATAGCGCCCGCGGAACCCTCGTTACCATACTGTAAAAATTGATTAACGCAAATCATTGTCGCAGAATGGAGTAAAACTTGCCGTCGTATATATCATTTGAAGCTCGCTGTGGGTTGGCTCTGTAAGCCAATAAATCGGGCTACTGTAGGAGCCCCATTGGGTAAATAGATCGTGATATCCCTCGCCATTCTCAATTGCAAGTCCGTAGTTCACTTCGACGCCGAATTTATTCCCAAAAATGAACTCTGAGGGCAGCCTACACCATTTTCTTGGTTCACGCTTGCGCTCGCGGGCCTTTTTCGATTCATGGAAGTAGGCAATCGAGTTTCTCACGTCGTCCTCCATCCTGATGATGGGCGCAATTTTGACCTCGATCCCAAGGGCCCGAAAACTTTCCCATACAGATGCATCAATTCCCTTCAGTGTTTCTGGGAGAGGCGTCTCTCGGGTGTCGTTGTAAGCATAGGCATGGGAGCACCAAAAGCCCAGTGTACCGCCTGCGTTCAGAGTCAGCGTGGATTGGTCGCGAATTTGGTATGTTAGCGCTTCAAAGACCAAACCTTTTCCACAAAGCGGGTCGTCGGAGATCAATCTCTCAATGGCGCTGTGTAACGGCAGCCTTGTTGGGTCTAATACAGATGATCTGCCAGTCAAGTGCCTAGTCCCAGGCACCGCGTAGAGGTTGTAAGTCAGCGTGAGCCGGTGTCCACTGGAAACCTCCATCACCTCGTGCTCGCAGTCGCTGTAAAAAGCCGCCCACTCAATATGAGGAAGCTTGCTCTTGTCAGAAGGCGTGCTCCAGTCGAAAATTGTCTCCTCGCCCTTGTGGCGAACTTTGAGTTGTCCGCCGTGGTGCTCAGCTGGGAGGCAGACAACGAGGGATCCAAATTGCGCGGCTGAACGGGGCGTGTCAACATGGGCCTTGAACATACCGGATGGGCCGGAGTAAATCTAAGGTAACAAAATGGGAAAATATGCCGTCAGTTTATGTATTAAAAGACGAAACAGTAAAACTCCATCAGCGACTGACATTGAGTTTGTAGAGCCTCGCATCTACTGCGCGGTGCGTTTGCGGATCCTCGAAGCTTGGAAGAAGCATCTGCGTCACCGTATCGACGATTCCGAGGGAATAAGGGTCAAAAGTGGTGCAGAATAATTCGGTGTTCATCTTCAGAGCCTTCCGATAAGTCTCGTCGAGAACGTCTTTACCGTTTAATCCAAAAGTGGCTGGCTTGCAATCATCCCTCAGGCTGTCGAGGGCATCGCGATCACGTTGTTGAGTAATTGGGAGCGTTACTCGCTTGCATTCGGCCAGACCGCCATGCGGCGGATTGCTCAAGTCCCAGCGAATCGTAACTGGTTTCGACTGCGTTGTTCGTAGAGATGTTGACGACCATGCCTCGGCTTCGCCGTCGACAGTGGTGGGTGTTGCGATGGATATCCGACCGCCGCACGCATAAAAATGCTTCTGCTCAGCCAGTGCGTTTTTGAAGTCGACGAGGACCGGAGTTAAAGCAGGACGCGAAGACATTGTGCAGAGACGACTGTTGACGAATCTGGTTGATGGTGATGATGGACGAGAGATGCGTGGAAATGCAGTTTTTGTAGACGTTCGGAGGGACTGTGACCTTGATCAGACTGCTGCCGACGAACTGCATTCTCTGCGTCAAGTGCGATTGTGTGCATATTCACGGTCACACAGCTACAAATACGTAATAATTAGTTTCATGGAGAGTTCTAGGCCAGTACGGAGCTGCAGGCCGAATACGGGCAAGGCAACCGAGACAGATCGGTCGCGACTTAGCGGCCTGGTGTGGAAACACCTAATCTCGCTGGCGCTAAAAGCAAGTCTATTTATTCTCATGATTTAGGTGGCAGCTATAGAAGAAAAGAAGTAACTAACTAGTTCTTAACTACTTTTCTTCTTTTTTGTGCTGTTTTATCTAAGACCTAATCCAGCAAATCAATCATCCTCGCTAGGTGCCCACTCGAGATATCTCATACTAGGCTCGAACCTGTATTCATAGCCACTTCGTCGCAACCGTTGCCTCATTACCATGCCTATAGCCCCTTCCTCGTCCTGTTGCCACTTCGCCCGACCCCACTCTTTATCGGATTCATCAGCTCGATGGAATCTACACTGCCCAAAGTCGATGATGAAGACGCGATATTCCCCATTCGCCATCGGTACGACTATAAAATTGTCAGGGCGGACATCTGAATTGAGAATGTTGAAATCGCCGAGCATCCGAGTAATGCGAACTGCCTCATCAACCACGCCTCGCCAAGATAATCGAGGCACATATTGATCCAATGCCGACAAGGTAAATCCAGGTAAGTATTGAAGCAGAATACCTTTAACTTACATGTGCCCTACCATGTCACTGGGTACTGGGGTATCTGGCACGAGGTCGAGGGTGGCTTTTGCCAACAGACGTGGTAAGATCTTGCCCTGACAATCCTGCAAAGCTTCGTAGGTCGCCATCTCAGCTGTATATAACGACAGAAGCTCTTGCGAGAGAAAAGCTTCATTCTCAGCATCACCCCAGTCGCCCTAGGCGTCTCTGAAATCCTCTTCGTGGCTCAGCTTATCGAGGAAACTTGCTGCGCGGCCGGACTGTAAAAAGTTGGTGTAAGACTCCTCGATACGCGGTGTCCACGGCTGTATCCCGTTATCGCTAAGCAGTTGATATGCCCAGCGTCTGTCAAAAAGCTTAAGGAATGTGATAGTTGCTTCCTCAATTCCATCCAAAATAACTGCAACCATGCCACACACATGAGAGTGTCCATGGTTGTTGAAGCTTTCGAACCCGAAATCGAACCTTTGGGTGCGCCTTGAGAAAGCCGTGAGATGACTCAATGTTGATCTGCGGGTTGCGAGTGCTCCATGGCTGCGTTTGCTGAAAAGTAGGAATGAGGGTCGTGGCGTCGTGTTTAGAGCGGCGGGGTAGTCCCCCCGCACGCCTGTTTACCAGTCTGTAGCAGACAGAGTGCTAAAAAGAGACTGCTTTTTACCAGTAACATGGCGCCCACACGCCTATTTCCCGGTCTACAACAGACAGAGTGCTAAAAAGGGACTGCTTTTTTACCAGTAACATGCCCCCCCCCACGCAGGTTTACCAGACAGCAGATGTTGATGTTTCACCTCATAGCTAGCACGACATAAAGCCGAATTCAATTACGGGCTCGGACGCCGAACAAATAATATGGGTTTTACAAGAAACTTCAAAAGTTAATAATGTAAATTTTATATTTGCTCTTCTAATCAGTAGCCTAGGAGAGCGACCAACAAAATGTACGAAGATAAGTTCAAAATCGGCAGTACGACTCAATACGTACATTTCCCGATCAGTTTCGCTTATGCGGTATACTCTAGATTGTCTTTCACTAGGACTGGCGCTATACAGGTTTCATTATGCGTGCGCATGCTTGGGCGCCTGGCGCATTTTGTTTCCCTTCATGTTTGTAAAATGTCCCAAGAGTCCGGCCTCAACAACCAAATCTCTAAACAAGCCACCCTTCTCCACCAACGCCTTTGGTGTGTCATATTCAAGTGCTCGGCCCTGTTCCAGCACGACGATGTAGTCAGAATCTACAATCGTGTTGATTCTATGCGCAACCGTCAAGATCGTCTTGTTCTGAAAACTTTTCCCACGCAGCGTTTCCTGCACAATAGCATCAGTACGGTGGTCGACAGCCGAAGTGGCTTCATCCAGTACCAGCACACGGGCAGAAGTAAGTAAAGCGCGCGCCAGACTGATGAGTTGACGTTGGCCCTGACTGAGATTTGAGCCGCGTTCGTGCAGCGTGGCGTCGATCCCGCCTTCCATGCTTTCGACGTGGGCTTTCAGCTGTGATTGCGCTAGAGCAGACCACAGCTCTTCATCTGTATGCACAGAGGCTGGATCGAGGTTATCTCGCACAGTACCTGGGAAGATGGCCGGGTCCTGAAGGATGATGCTTAGTCTGGGACGAAGGTCGTTCAAACCAATACAGGAGGTGTCGACGTTGTCAATGACGATAGCGCCCTCGGCAGGCTCGATGATGCGGAAGAGCGCAAGAGCGAGAGTTGATTTTCCTGCACCGGTACGGCCGACGACACCGACGCGAGCACCTGCTGGGATGGACAGATTGAGGTCCTCCAGGACAAACGGAAGACCGGGACGGTATCGTGTCGAGTAGTGCTGGAATTCGATAGCGCCAGCCGTAGGCCAAGAGGGCAGTGGAGCAGTAGAGGGACTGCTTTCTAGAGGTCCCTCGGGGGGGATCGCTGTGTATTCAAGGACGCGTTCGACAGCAACGAGGCTATTTTCAATCTGAGAAGAGGTTTTGACTGTGTACATGAGAGCGGTGGTGATCTCAAGTGCATAGGAAAGCGCAAGCCCGACAGCGCCAGGGTCGACTGGGTGGCCTGTAGCCATGGCAGCAACGGTGAAGGCAGCGACGCCTCCGACGATGACGCTGCCGAGAAATTCGACGCGAAGTGTGATCCAACGGTTGGAGTAAAAAGAGAGGAAATATGCCTGGAGGTTATTATCGATACGAGTTTTGGTTTCCTTTTCAAAAATGTCTTGTTTACGATAGGCGAGGATGGTGTTTACGCCATCTAGAGATTCTTGGAAGTGGGAGTAGATGGGGGATTTAGTGGAACTGTCCATACGAGAGAGCTCGCGAGATGTTCGTACGTAGTATTGTTGAAGAACGACGCAGATGTAGGCCAGGGGTCCAACGAAGATTAGGAAAAAGGGCGATGCTGCTTCCGTCAGTACTGATACTGCGAAGATGCGATTGACTACTTACTCCAGCACACTACTGCAAGCGTGAACATAATAGACGTCAGGCAGCTTACTGCTTGCGTGAATGTCCCAATCATCTCGCCATCAATCCTTGACATGTCGCTGCCAAACCTGTTAAGAATCTGTCCAGCTGGGGTCGTCTCAAAAAAGCTCAAAGGTGCTCGGAACATGGCTGCTGCCATGTTGTCGTGCAGTTTCATGGAGGCACTGATTCGGCAGAAAGCATTGACAACAATCGATGTGGCAGCTCCACACAGAGCAGACGCGAGCCCGAGTGCTGTGTAAATGGCAATGAACTGGCCTGGCTGGTAATTGCCACCGTACTCGGCATTCTTGTCAGTCCAGTATCGTATCCATAACCCACTGCCTGGAAGATGTCAGCAGAGCGTGCAGATACTAGTCATGGTAAATCCTTACTAAGCGCTGCTGCATGGGATAACATCATGAAACACACCCACGCCGCGAGCTGAAAATGACCACAAGCTGATGTATAAGCCTTGTAGACAGCCATCGTTACCTTTCCTCTCTCTGACGTTTCTAATTTTCCCTTGGCGAGCTGACCGGAACCGTCTTCTACGTTCGTGTCTGAAGCAGTCTCCTTTCGTCTGTTGTCAGCAAGCAGAGGCGTGGCTTCCGTTGCATCGTTGAGGACTTCTTCTATGATGAATTCTGGCATGGCGGCCGGAGTGGTGGATTGCACAGCTTGTACCTCTGCGAGTCCCTCTTTGATATCAGCGATATACAGGTCGTGCTTCCTGCCCACTGACAACGGTGTTGCGGGAGAAGATTGTTTAGCTTCAATTGTGATGAGCGAAGTTTCAGTTCCACTGGTTGTTCGCTCAGACTCTTGCTTCTTCAGGTACGTGTTGACCAGTTTGAAAGTTTCGGTCTCGGTTGACATGAGTTTTTGATAAGTGCCTTGCTCGGCTATTTGTCCTTCCTGAAGGTAGTAGATAGCATCAGCACTTCTAAGCACACGGGTCGAGTTTGTTGTAAGGATACGTGCTTGATTGCGAAGAATGCCATGTGGACCTAACACCTGTTGAATCAAGTGCTTGCTAACATGCTCGTCCACAGCAGCCAGACAATCGTCTATGATGTAGATGTCAGCTTGAGAATACACAGCTCTTGCCAGGCTTATTCGGGCCTTCTGGCCCCCACTGAGGGAAATTCCGCGTTCGCCAACTTCGGTCGCATCGCCTTCGGGTAGTGTCTCCAGGTCTGGACGCAATGCGCACGCGTTAAGAGTCTGTTCATAAAACACAGAATTCCATGCTGAGCCAAGCAAGATGTTATCCTTGATCGAACCATTCATGATCCATGAAGTCTGGGGGACATAGGCGACAGTCCCGCATAGCCTCACAGTTCCTTTTGTTTTGTGGAGCTGTCCTAGAATGCCGCTGAGGAACGAGGATTTGCCAGACCCGACTGAGCCGATGATACAGCAAAACTCGTTTTGGTGACATAAGAAGTCCGGAATGCTAATGAGCTCTTTGCTCTCAGAGCTTCCAGGTGTGAAGGCGGCATCCTTGACTATAATCAGTCCACCTGACGGGGATGCAGGTTTTGCTTCAATGATGACAGCATTAGGTTGGAGCTCTTCTGCTGTGAAAATTTCCACACATCTGTGTAGAGACACGGCTCCTTCCGTCATGGTTGAGACTAGGTTTGGAAGTTGAGATAAAGGGGACCTGAGCATGTTGAAGACAGCAAGCGAAGTGAACACGATGTCGGTTGTGAGCGGTTTCGACTGGATGAGTACGTAGATACCAAAGCTGAGAGCGGCGATCAGATAGCGCGGCATAGAGAAGAGAATGGTGAATGAGCCGGCCAGGATTGATTGAAATTGCATTGCCTTCAGTTCTTCGTCGTGGCGCACACAGCGTAACTTTTCCCGATAAACGGAGTCCCAAGCGTACAATTTGATGGCTGCGGAACTGGTGAGCACTTCGCGAAGATTTCAGGGTTCGTGTATCTCACCTTTCATATTATCAATAATTCCACCCATGAGTCTCGTCCGGTTGTCCTTGGCTTTCACGTATCTGACCTGGAATCGCTTATAGAAAAGGACAACGAGCCCATGGACAGGGCTCAGCACAATCATAAGCGCAACACCGGCCAACATGGCCCATCCAAGCAAACGGTATAGTAGAACTAGTGCCAAGATTATTTGCAAAGACAGAGACCAGACCGAATGGGCATCTGCGACCATGTCAGATACCTTTGCCACATCAACACTCATGACGTTGATGATATCCCCGGTCGACTTCGTGCTGCGAGCTTGACCAGACAACTTGATCGACTTGTGATAAAGCTTCACCTTGAGTGCCGTCTCAACATGGGTTGCGACAGTGACCGTTTGAGATATTTTCTTTTGAAAACACTAACAAAAAGATTAGCCTTAGGCTAGAGTGAATTAGAACAGCGGCTCTGAATACTGACCACTGTCTTCAGGAACGACGCTAAAAACATTACGAAAGCCCAGAGGGCGCCCCGGGTATACGGCTGCGGATCTCCCGTAGTTCTGGAAGCCACCCATTGGATGAGATGCTGGAGAGCGAGCGGCTGGAAAATCCAAAATATGTTGTTGAGAAACTCTGCGATGCCACAAATGGCGAGTTCGGCACCGTACGACCTGGCCAAAGTGGCCCAAATCGATGGCTTTTTACCATTATTCTCCTCCCGAACCCAAGCGGCCTCAAGTCTGTGGTAACACGTATTCGAGGTGTCGTCTGGGTGGAGAGCAAGCAAGTTCTTAACTGTGATGATGTTGCTGTATCCAAAAGTCATGAATGGCGACAGCCATGTAAACATTAAAGTTGAGAAGATATTTGCAAATTCCAAAGGACTTCTGCCACTCTCACCTTCAAAGCGCGGTTTCAGCAGTAGCTCAGCCACAACAAACTCAAGAAACAGCTCCACTGCTCCAAGCGTCCATGCTGTGCAATGGAAGATGAACTTTGACGAGCGAGGGCCAACTGCTGGATCCAGAGCAAGCGTCATAGCTTTGAAGGTATACACGAGCACAAAAAAAAGCCAGTATGTCAAAACGACGGCGTTTTCGCACAAAGAGTAGAAGTTTTCGAGCCAATGCGCCCATAGGATGACGAACAGGGACGTCGATACTGCGACGAGTGACCAAAATGACACATCCTGAAGGAAATTCTCTGGCTCTCTAAGAGCCACGTTGATTGTTTGAGCGACCGTCAGTCCGAAGACTGCGACAACAGTGACCTTCGTGTCGCACCTGGTTAGCCAAATTCTCTCCAGCTTCGCGTACACGGCCGCTGGTGAAACCAGCATACCAATTTTGCAGCAAAATGCCACTTTCCAACCAGGGCTTTACCGACAATGCCACACCTTAGGAGGTAGGTGACGGCGCCGAGGCCGCAGATAATGGCACATATTGATACGACGCCGATTGCACCGTCGACGAAGCATGGTGTCAGGTAGAAAGTATTGCCACTCAGGGGTCTCCAGCCTTTGGGCGAGACGCAGAATGATTGGCGATGCGAGGAGCTGGAGCTAGAGCTAAAGCTTGAGCTGGAGTTGTATGTGAGGCTAGACGACAGCAGAATGGGGAGGTAGCCTGGGAGGGGCGTGAACCCAGCAGTGTTATTGCCGAGCAGCACTTGCTCCATGCCGGGTTATTATCGAAAGCGCTGGACGTGAGCGGGAATGAAGAGTGACAAGATGATTAAGTTAACCGAGTGTGACTGGAAAGGATGTACCGTAAGGACTACGTATGTGCCGCGAGCAGGCATAGAAGGTACAATCTTCAATGTTGCCAGGGAAGACTGCGACCGAGGCTTACTAAATCCAATCGTTGCCTAACTATCACAGTGGGGTCGCGCTTACTAACAGCAAGTGCAACGCTCAATTACGCAGTCAATGAAAGGCGAAGAGGATATAAAAGGGTAATTCTATTCCTTAATCTAATATAAAAGGATATCAAAAGAGTAGACGAAGTGACCTTCTTTTATACGCGTTCTTCCAGCTATTTACATGTCTCTTGTCCCGTGTGGTTGACAGGACGATGTATGCAAGGGATGCTAAGTAATTTCAGGCTGTGGCCGAGCCCCCGAACAACCGTCGTGGCCTGTTCACAATCAATAATCCGTACCACCTTACGAGATACAGCGTGCGGGGCTTAGCCGAGTTTAGCGTGCGGGGCTTAGCGTGTGCCGAGTTTAGCGTGCGGGGCTTAGCGTATGCCGAGTTTAGCATGCAGAGTTGGAGGTGCAAAGTCTTGGTGGACAGGATAGACGGCATAGACCACAACACCCCGGAAAGAGGGGGTCAAGCATGCGAGATTTTGAATAGCTATGGTCGACAATGCCCAGCTAGCACGTGATCCGGCTAAAGTCAGCGAAGAAGACTGGTACGTCAGAGAACCATCTCAATTCATCTAGGGCTTTCTAGCAAAGTGCCGTAATGTTGTTGGCCTCGACCCCGAAGGCCTGCCTAACGGCAACGTTTAACCCATCAAAACTCCGGAAGGTATTAGGCTGTGCTAGCAAGGAGTCCTCCCGTAGTGATAACGTCCGCTAGACGGATGATATAGGATCTCCACGAGAATAGGGATCCATTCGTCGAGCTTCTGGGCGTGCATTAGTTTTTTTATCCCGGATCGGAGCACTGCCTCCAAGTGTCCTTTCTTCCTATAAGTAGTGTACTTAGGCCTGCGGCTGGTTGTGTTATCGACCGCCTTGTGTAGGTTCAAGGCCCACATGCATCCAGGTGACCGCGCCGCTTCTGTTCGTCGAGTTTACAAATATGGCACGAGTATAGAGGACGGCTTGCGACGTGGATCGTTAAAATGAGCTCCTCTAATTTTACCTGGCTTAACGCTATATTGCTTTCCTAACATTACGAGTTCTACATGATGCCTTTTTTCCAACCGAAGATTTCTTAGGCGAATTTAAGAAGTACGGAACCTAAGTGGTGTACGCTGCACTTAGTCGCATGGTGAAGCCCTGTCTTTAATACGCTCTACGCGTACAGATATGGTCCAGCTCTGTTATAGAGACTTGATGCGTCCTCTTCGCCGCCAGAGACATACATCGCTTCAATAACACTTCGTAGTAAGCCGTTCAAAGGCTTGAAACGAAAATATGTCATCTGATATAAAGATACTAGGTGAAGCTAATGCGTCCTAAGTTACGAGGTAGCACGGAACACGTTACGTCTATAGAGTCTCTTCTTAAACTTTCCGCGCATTCGCCCAGTCTAAAATCGCCTGTGAATCACGACATGTATGCGGATATCCATGCATTGCTGCTAGTTCACCGTCTTCTGCTAAACGGTACGAAATTACACTGATATCGGCTCCACACCACAGTACAAGGCGAATCTGCTCGACACAGTGATCTACCTCCGCCCAAACTCAATGTCAGTCAGAGCTTACGAGCGAGATTCATACCTAAGTTAAACATACGGAATTGCGTCGACCTACCGGTGTGTCTTAGTGCTGCTTCCTCCGTCATATTATGTCGTAAATAGGACGGTGGATAGTACTCTAGGTGTAGGGACTTCCTGAGCGAGTTCAGGCAAATGCAAAGAGTGGAAGATATCTAGCAGGACAACGTATGACCCTGAACCCTCTGGGAACTCAGTAGTTGGTACTATGAGCTGTTCGGCTTCCTGTTTTGAGATCCCAGTCGTCAAGTCGTAATGGTTTTCCCAAATACGGTCGAGTTTAGCCGATGGAGCACCTATAAACTACGTCTTCTCGGTGAAAGCATTAGGAAAAATTTCGTGAATATTTCGTAGAGCAGATGCGGCCGGAGCTAGATAGCAGCAATTGTTTAGTGGTTTGCGCTTTTAGTCTGTCCCCATTTCATCAAAGGACCTAACTTACACTATACAGGCTGTTCTCAATCGGCAGGGCAGGTGCGAGCATAGGCCATGCTCCAGACTCCCCCAATGAGCACAGAGAGGAAAAGCAGGATATTGCGTAAGACAGAAATGAGAAGTCGACATGCCGTCCGTCGACGCGCGGATTTATTCCATCCCGAGAATAGATGTCTTCGGAAGCATTCTTGCTCTCGCAATACAACCTTATGCATTCCGCTGTGGCTCTGATGCCGTGGATAAATATTGTTGAGTACTTCCAGTTAATTCAAGACTATGCGCATTTCATATTGGTCGATCACTTGCCAAACTGAGCTAATAGCTGTGTAATACAATTAGAGGGTTCGATGAATCCATTTAGCAATGCCTAGAGTATGAGCGACACTACCCATTTACTTTAAGCACTGAATATAAATACGATTACGGAGGAAGTAAAACAAGACCGTTCCTGGCTTTCAGCGGGCAAAGCATTTGCAAAATATATCCGGTGCGGGCAAACTCGCACAGTCAAAGGCTGCCTAAGTGCACTAACTAAAAAGCTGCCGTGCAAAGATTGCATTGGCCTGTGTTCTGTTCTAGATATGCCCCTGGGAGCCAAGTACCAGAAATACACCTCCCCATTCCTTCATTAGTAATGCAAGGAGAGTGTCGGCAGAGGATAACCACCTGCTCTCGAGAACTCTGTCCACCGTCTCTCGTCACTGTCTTGTGCTACCGGCGCCCGTTTCCAGAGAGTAGTTCTCGCTATACAGATGGAGACTGGGCAATTGTGCTCCGCCGGTACTGGCGGAAAGACGCCCATGAGCGGGTGAAGGACTCCGCTGAAAGAGCTGTCAAAGTCGTAATCGAAAGAATCCATATCACTTTCCGTGCCAGTCCACGCTCGAACAACTCTTGCGGTCCATCTAGACCCAGTAAGGGCTTGTAGATGTTCCTCGCGAGCCAAAAATGCGGCGCTTCCACATGAATACAAACCCTCGTCTTTCAACAATCCGCTCAGTTCGACGTATGCCTTATCTCCGCTGTCATCAAACGGCAACCCGGTCACATGCAGCTCATTCAGCTAGCACCCAAGCTGATGCGAAGCCATGTCATGAAGCTCTGGGCCAGAGAGTGGTATAAGTTCGGTGGAAAAGTTGACCAAATCCAATCTTAGCGATGTCAAGTTCGGAAGCAGCAGAGATTGATACATTTTCTCGTCTAGGTGCGTCCGATTGAGCGGTGCCCGTAAGGCCGCGAGAAAATCAACAATCTGTAACCACGTGTAGCATCGAAACCCACCGCGGACTAACGGAGACGAGGGCGGGCGCCTGCATACTTTGAGAGGCTGGTTCTGCTTCAGGTCGGGGTGATATTCAGCCTCTAGAGTGTGTTGACGCTCCGTATCGTCATAGTATCGAGCAACAATGCACAATGTGTTGTGCTTGATAGGTAAGCGGTAACGCATCCCTAGATGTCCAAACTTCTGTAGGGTTTGTGGTGATGTAAAAACGAACTCATTCCGTTGCCACATGTATGCTGTGCCTTCCTCGTGCATGACGCGGCATGTCGCAAGAAAGTGGAACGCAATCTGGTTCCGCCTTCCAGCTTCGAGGCTAGATAGATTCTCCGAACAAAGTGGTGAAAGAGGATCTACGATGGGATGAGGGCTCGTCATAGCGAACTCGAGGATACGCAAGAGTATTTCCATGGGGAGCCGGGCGGGGCTGACTGCACTACCGATATTACCGCTCTGAATCATATGCTGTCGGGAAACTTCAGACCAGGCAACACCACTCTTTCAGAGTAGCCTCTTTAGGTACATGTTTTCTCTCACCAGCACTTCACTAAACTGCCGATATAAGACAAGACGTAGAGCGCTGGCTTTGTCAACCTCATCTCGACACTCCCGTGGCATGATATGCTATAGATAAGCGGTTAATTTATATGAGCTCGAGGATCAGTATAGTATGTTGTTCATTGCGGCTTTTCGGCTGAATGTGTCGCCTTGATCTCAAGTTTTCTTAGGCATGAGCCAGTTCAAAGACCAAATAGACTTGCTTTAGAACAGAAGAAGGGAGTCGCCTCTGCAAAAATAATCGTTTTTAGATATTGAGTGTTGAATGCCGGTAAATATGTATTGTCTGTATCCCATCGGTGGCATTTCCCAATGACTCATGCGCTAAATTCGGCTTCTCCTTTCATCTATGTGCAAAGCCTAGCGCACATCTCCACGCAGTTACGATGGTTACGGTGCTTGATCCGATGTTGTCGGGTGCGGACGTGACTACCCGAACGGCAACGGGGTAACATTTACTTTGGCTGATGGCCGAATGGGTTTTTGGTTTCTTCGCTAATGTTGGTAGTTTGTTCTCTGTAATGGTAGGGCCTAGGCGTTTAAGTAGATGGCTTGCTAACCATTTAGATGATAGTGAGGAAGACAAACGACAAACGGATGATAGGCATTGGAAATTTGGAGATAGTGAGTAGCTGGCCGTGGCTGACCTAGAGCTCTGCAGTGGCTATCGAGCTGCACAGTAGCTTAGTTCACAAGGCGCGTGCGTCAGCACCTACCCGCGGGAGGGGGGTGTTTTCTGAAAACGTGTTAACAGGAGAAAAATGTTTTTATGTTCTCTATAGGTATCTACCGGAGGGCATGTCAGAAAACACTTCCATCCCGCGTAGGTATAGGGCAGTCTTGAGCAATCTAGAGAGTTGTAGGAGGGGCATGTAGTGGACATTTTGCTATGCTACAGCACCTTGTAGGGCTCCGTTTCAGCGCTTTTGGCTGCCGCCGCCGAGTTTTATAGCCTCGTAGACCACCATCACTCTGACATCTCGGCCCGCCCTGTTGGCTATACTGTGCACCAAGGACACATACCACCCGCGGCTCGGTCGCCACGGCTCTAGCAAACCCTTGTCTGAGAAAGAAACAGTCTCGAAGATTGCGGGGGACACGAGATGACGTGCGGACCTTGGTGGGAGGATGGTACGGGCTCAACAAATCTAGCACTACGCTTGATCTGCTACTTGAACTACCAGACATGAGACCGGGCTGGAAGTGGTGTCTATTGTGCTACCACAAACTGTGACTTCGTTTTATAACCTTTTATTTTCGTGCTTAATATACACTCTACTTAGTTCTCGGTGTGAAATTGCGCCTCGCTCTTGACTGCCCTTGTAAGTTAATAAAGCAAATTTTAGTGGTAATGATACCACGCTTCCTCTAATTTACCGCTCTTAGCATCTATTGCCTAGCAGCATAGTTGTTAGTGAAAGCCTAGGTAGCCTCCAGGTCAGACGGAAAGTCGCAAACGTACCAATACTTTTGCAAAAGCTGCCATCGCCCGCGTTTCAGCCTGGAATGCCCATTCCTGCCGTTTATTACACGTCTTTCGATCCTCCACCCGCGAAGAATTATCAAAGTCTAGCCAGAAAACTCTATCCTCGGGTGTTCCCTGAACAACCATCATATTTCTCGGGTATGGATCACCGTGACAGAGGCCAGCCTCGTGAAACTCAGCGAGATATGCGGACAGCCTATCGATATTATCTTGTGAAAAGTTATCGAGGCTAATCATTTTGGCATTAGGTATATATTCGATCAAAATAGCGCTAGGCGGCCGTTTATGATGTTGAAATTCATATAAGTCTGGCCAGAGGTCTACATTGATGTACTCAATGGTTCCGTAGAAATTCGGTACAAGGCCGCGCTTGCAAAAGCCCTTTTCTTTAAGCAGTCGATATGCGCTAGCTTCGATCTCAAAGTAGTCTGGTAGGTATTCACCGTCCTTAAACTGAGTAAATATTAGCGTGCTGTAAATAGGTGCTGCGTATAGTGAGTGTTACTTACCACTTTCATAACGCAAGTTTTTCCGCGGATTTCGACTTTAAATGTAATCACAAGGTTATTGCCGTTTTTTTCGCTTCTCTTTGTCGATAGAGTCTCGAGAAACTTGACTTCGGAAGGCTGCACGCCGACTAGTTCATCTTTCGAATCGTCATCCGAGGAATGCGGCACGTTGGCTAGCTCATCCTTCGAATCGTCGTCGGGCGACACAGAGGATAATGGAGAGGACGGCGGAAGGGTTGGCGCAGACGCCGTAGGTGAAGACGACATCCTGGAGTCAAATGCTGCAGCGTGTTATTAGGAAATAGGGCAATTATATTAGGATGCGTGGCGATGTTGAAGGAAGGAAGCTTAGTGGAGATGGAGCGAAGCTTTCGCCCAAGACACAAAGGGGGGGTGGTTTAGTTACATGACAGAGACCCAACACAGCTCAAGTCCATAGTACATTATAAAGTTCTTTATATA
>JARJPL010000272.1:0-29252 GCA_030782805.1 Aschersonia sp. MBC 622 | reverse complement strand
GCAGGACTTGCATAGAATTCCCATGTGCCGTTTGCAGCTTCATCAATAACGGACCGCCACGTTTTGCACGTGGGCGCAGCTACTGCTAAGTTAGCCGCTCCCCCCCCCCCCCCCCCTCCTCCTTTGTCCCTCGTTGCTTAATTGATATATTATTTATGCAAAACGAGGGGGTTTAGGTTAAAAAAAAAAACAGACTCCTTGGGCATTCATCGGCCCAAAGGGCTGAGAAGCGTGGGGGGGGAAACAGAGCGGGAACGGAATCACCCGCTTTGCTTTCATGAACTGCATGTTTGAGACTTGCGGCAACCGATGGCGGCTAACAAGGGAAACTGAGCTTACTAAAAACACACAAAGAATCGAGAGTGAAAAAGTGAGGCGCGCCTTTTTTTTTTTTTCTTCTTCTTCTCCCCCCGCACTTTCAAGTAAACGTCCCCGCGTTTCGCCCACCTCACCACCTACCTGCATGGACGGCTTCAGCCAAAATAGACCCGAAATCACGTAACTATCACAGCCTGATTAACATGCTGTAGCCTGACTTGCAAATCCTTTTTTTTTGGGCCACCTGCGTCATTTACAGACATGCGGTCCCATCTGCTGAGACCCCGTAGCCCGGACGACAGCTCAGCTTGCATATTGCATGTTTGCATATTGCATGAGCTTGACGGCGCGCTCATGTCTATTAACAAAAACCCGATGAGATCCGGCACAAAGTTGCTACCCAACCATGTCCATACGCGCTGGGCTTCGCGGAACAGGACGGGAGAGAAAGGATGCCGAAACTGCCGCCAGTAATAAAACATACTCACACACACACACACACACTTACATACACTTTTGAAAGCGAAGACGGGAAGTAACACTGCATCATGTCACTTGTCACTTGCGTCATGCCGACCTTGTGCGTCTGCCTTGCTCCGTTTGCGCCCAGTCGACGAGTTCCCACTTGATCCGAGCTGCCGCCGTTAAACGACGGGAAGAAAGAAAGTGACTTGCCCCCTCCCCCCGCCCCCTCTGGTTTTCTTGAGTATTGAGCACAAGCATATGTTTTGCGTCACATGATGTCTGCCTTTCATTTATTTATTCTTTCGTCATCAATTCCCAATCAAGTCCGGCCCCCCCAAACGCGAACCATTTCTCTTATTTCTGACCCGGTCGCCTGGCTGGTCGTCACTTGGCGCCCGCACGTTCGTGCGCTTGCCAACTCCAATAATAGAAGGGAAAAGAAAAAGAAAAAGAAAAAAGTTCCCTAGCTAGGCGGCCACGAGAGAGAGAGGGTGGTGCCATCATGCAAGATTCGGCAGCGTGCCGTCTTGCATTGAAAAACGTTTCCGTCTGCGCCTCGTGCGGTCCGCAGAACGCAACCAAGGCAAGGCAATATTTTAGCTCAGGCAGCAACGCATGGGCAGGCTGCGGTTCCACAGCACAGCAAATAAGTCTTTCTACTAGTATTGGGAGCGTATGTTGATCCTGCTTGTGTTGGTGTGAACACAGTTGTGAATAAATGCCGTCAACAAGAGTCGTCGCATATACATGGCGTGGAGCGTGTGGCAGGCAGGGTCTAGCTAGGTAGGCGTGGAAATTGCTGCTGGGCTGTCTGTCATGGCCAGAGTAAAGCGGCACTGACATGGCGTGTTCCTATCGCAATGTTGGGAGACCATGGCGGCAAGAAAGAAGGTCAAATCTCAAAAACATGAAGAGTAACGTGTGAATCCATGCAAAGAGGCGTGTTCTTAAATTAAAAAGAGGACCGACCTACAGCTGTCATGACTGCTGCAGGAATTCGGTGCATTAGTTGGAGTGGAACACTTACTCGACGCTGACATTCCATCCGGCATTCTAGAAGATTACCTTATTCACTCACACACGTTAATGCTCTAGGTAGCAGCAGCCACAGACTGGGACCCGCTGTGGCAGTGCCGTATGTGGCTGATGCAATCTCAACCCCCGTATTTTCAGGGCCAGAAAAATCTCCAAAGGATCCGTCGTACGGCACGACAGAAGAAACCTCGATTCGCTCAGCAACTAGCTCACCACCCGTCCGCGTCGTCCAATTGCCCTGCCCAAGCTGCCACTAAACAGCACACACCCGCCGCCATGAGCGTTGCACGGCCGGCGCGCAGTGCTCTCTGCACGCGCCGCATCGCCCCGGCGAACGCAGCACCCACCGTCGCCGTCGCCGTTGCCATCGCCACGACCACCACAACCACAACCCCCCGCCGAACATTTCACAGCTCCGCCGCCGTCCGCGCCAAGAAGCGGCCGGCGCGGTTCCAAAACGTAAAAGCCGAGGAGCTCGGGCTGATGAAGCCCGCCAAGATGGCGCAGTTCCAGAAGGTGTACATGCCCCCGTACACCGAGGAGCAGCTGGAGCGGCTGCGGAGCAAGTACACGCCCGCGCAGGTCGAGGCCATCCAGGCCGGCGAGGCGGCCATTGACACCAAGGACATGCTCATCCAGGGCCGCATACGCGACGACCCTTACCGGCCGACATATGTCGAGGACTACACGACGCTGGACCCGCGGTACGACGTGCTGCCCGAGGCGGCCGAGGGCGAGAGGGCTGCTCAGCCGCGCGAGCACAAGTGGCTCGATGAGCAGGACTGGATGGACCAGTTTTCGAAGCGGCTGTCGGAGCTGGCGGACCGCAAGACGGACACGCAGCTGACGCGGGCCATGGCGCGCGCGCTGCGCAGGGTCAAGGACGCGCAGGGCGCCGACATGATTGACCTCACCGAGGAGGAGCTCGTCGAGCTCGAAAAGAACCCCGACATGCTGCAAAAGTACCTCGTCGCCGACGATGCCGATGCCGACGCCGCCGCAGCAGAGTCCTCCGCAGACGGGGCCAACAAAAAGAAGTCTGAGGCGCAGCTCACCGAGGCGCAGGTGCAGAAGCTCGACGAGGCCATCGAGGCCGAGTGGAAGCTGGAGCTGCAGAAGCTCGTCGAAGAATCCGGCGCCGACGCAGGCCCCTCGAGCATCGAGATGATTGAGGACGGCCCCGCGGGGCTCATGCGCGCCGAGACGGCCGAAGCGCCCGAGCTTGGCCCCGTGCCCGGTGTCGCGGGCCGCTACAACCGCGGCGCGGACCCCGAGGACGCCGGCCAGGACGAGCTAGGCGAGTACCGCGAGATCAAGCGCGTGACCGGCCTGCGCCTCGCCGAGATCAAGTCGCTCTACTGCAAGATTCTCGTCCTCCGCTACGTCAGCAACCAGACGCGTCTCGGCAAGATTCGCTCCGCCAGCATCGTCGCCATTGCCGGCAACGGCGCCGGCCGTCTCGGCCTCGGCGTCGCAAAGAGTACGGACAATGCGACGGCCGTGGTCACGGCGCAGATGCTCGCGATTCGCAACATGAAGGCTGTGCGCCGCTACGAGAATCGCACCATTTACGGCAACGCGAAGGCCAAGGTGGGCGCCACCGTTGTTGAGCTCTACAACCGACCTCCAGGTAAGAATTCACTTGCACATTTACTTACACACACACATACACATATTGCCTTTCCCCCCCGCCCCCAAATTCTTTCTTCTTTACCCTTACCATTGCTCATTGTGCCCCCCCGGTCTAACAACAAAAACAGGCTTCGGTCTCCGCGTCCCTCATCGCCTGTTTGAAATGTGCCGCGCCGTCGGCCTCCACGATCTCGCCGCCCGCATGCCCCGCGCCAAGAACCCCATGAACTCCGTCTTTGCCACCTACCAGGCCCTCATGAACCAGGCCGACCCCGAGGAGATTGCTCGCGGCCGCGGCAAGAAGCTCGCCGATGCCCGCAAGGTCTACTACGGCGGCTCTGTACATTAAAAAATCCGACTTTTTGTCTGCCCCGCCGTCAAAAAAGAAAGAAAGATAGAAGCAAAGAAGCAAAAGGCGGAAAAAGGGTTGCATTTGCTCTGGACAAGGACAAACACAAATGTCTCGATTGATATACGCGAGACTTTGTCCTTTTGTATTATCTAGCCATTTCATCATTTTTTTTTATTTCACTCTTAAAAGTCGGGCTTTGTTATAGACGGCTCGGCAATGTATTCCAACCTTGTACAATGCATCAACATGAAAAAAAATTCAACCTACACAATACACAATTGGGATTACTTTTCTCTCGTCAAATCATCATCATGTAGATTTTGCGTGACCTGTACAACAAAAAACAACAACTCCATGCCAGCTCCACCAACCCAGGGTATCAAAAGAACAAAAGAAAGAAAAAAAATCCAAGAAAGTAAAAAAAAAAAATGCAAAACGCCTCGTTTTTCGTTTGTTCATCTTCAATCGTCATAGTCGCTCCCCATTGCACTCGACGTCGCCGCCGCCTGTCCCTGTCCCTGTCCCTGTCCTCCCTGTCCTCCCTGCCCAGCCTCCCCCGCGGCGCCCCAATCAATCTCCTGCTGCAAGACGATGCTGTACACGCTCGCCTTGAGTAGCGTAAACGCCAAGCTCGTCTGGCGCTCGAGGTCGCGCAGGCCGTCGAGGATATCGGTCGTCGGGTTAGACGCGAGCTCGTCGAGCAGCGTGGCGAGCTAAATTCCACCATGACGAAACGCGTCAGCAAAAAAACGAATGTATATATATACTATTTTTCATCATTGGAAAAGAATGATGCGGAAAGGTGTCTGGCTGGATTCCTTTTTGTAGAATGGGCATGGACGCGCATGGGCGCGTCGCAGGTGGGAATGGGGGAGGAATGCTGCATCTTGCTCTTCGGAGGGGGGAAAGCTGCTTTACCTGCTTCATGTTGTTTGCCAATCGCTCGTATTCATCCAGCACCTCTTGCTCGAGAGGTGAGAGGTCAGGCGTCGATAGATAATTTTCCTCTGCCATGGCTGTTCGGATTGTGGTAACAGATTGTTCGTTGATGGAGAGAAAATGGCGGGGCAGCGCGCTTCACCCACCCATAGGTAGGTACCTCGTTCCATTAAGCTGGTCACTGCCACCTCCACCATATCCCAAAAGACACATCACGACGTAAAAAGAGCCATGCATCTTTTTTTTTTTTTCAGAATTAATTGATATAGACCAAAGTAGTATTCATAAAGATTCACATTCCCACGTGTAGATACATTATACACTTGCTAAGAAAAAAAATAACCTCTGCTGCAACAGCAAGGACAAGGAAATGAATAAAAGAAATGCGCCTGTAACGACTCCTAGCCATAACGCACTTCGCTTGAAAAATCACACAATCTGTCCCTTAATCCTTCATTTCTTCTCTTCTTCCATGTCAGTTGCCCTCATTGTGGAGCGTCAGCTCATTCCCCTCCACGGTTCCAGTGGAATTCCTTGCACCAGCGACAAGCGAAGTCCATTCGCTCGCCGTGTCAGAGTAATCGCTGTACATGTCGGACTCAGTATATACGTCACTGCTCGACACGATTGTCGTGCCACCGCTCGTTCTCCGCATGGTATCTGCCTCGCTGTGCCCGTCTTCTGCGTCCTCGGCATCGTCTTCATCCTCTTCTCTCGCAGAGTCGAGCAGCGACGACAGCTCCGTACCAGCGAAACTGTTTCGACCCTGCAAGGCCACCTCTCGGGGGACAGCTCTACTGCCAACCTCGGAGTCCTCCTCGAGAGTTTCATCGACACTGACATTCTCCTTATCCTCGATGCCGAAACCCTTGCCCAGAGCGCCACCCCAGCTTCTCTTCCTATGGGCAGACCCACCACCAGGAGTACGCACACTTTGTGTTCTCTTAACGGATGAGGAGGAATTGCTGGGTGTCATCTGGCTGAGCGATGCAATACGTCGCGCGGCTCCGTTCGGTGTTGCTGGGGCAAGGCTGCGTCGCGTGGCGAGCACCATATCGACAGCAGCTGGTCTCGGCGAAGGCTTAGCCTCGCCTTCGACACCCGTGGCCTTTCTGACTCTCTTCCTGTTCATATTGTCGCGGCCACTCGAAGCACTCTTGTTCATCAGAAGCACCCTGGAATGGTCCATGACACCTTCGACAATACGACGCTCCAAACGCTCAGCTCTGGCTTCCATATCGGACAGCTCCTCTTTGCGAAGGCGAAGGGCAGTTTCAAGAGAAGAGACATCCCCAGTCAGGCGTGTGCGCTGTCGAATCAGGCTTTCCTGCTCAGTACGCAAGCTAAGAAGACTCTGCTTCATTCTTTCTTCCTCTTCATGCAGGCTGGCAACCGATGCAATCAGGTGCTCATGCTCCGCCAGCTTGTGTTCGAGGGCGAGACAGGTGTCTTGAAGAGTCTTCTCACGATCTTCGTGCTCGTCCGCAATGCGCTTTGTCTGAGTGGAAATGTATTCAGATAGCTGTGCGGCGCTGTCATTCACCGTCTTGTGAACTTTGTCCAGAGTCTCGAGTTGAGCAAATGCGGCAGTGGCGGATGCATGATGATCGACAAGTTTGTCCAGCTTCTCATGGAGGGCAGTATCATCGTACTTCTGCTCAGCCAGATGGTCAAGCTTCTCACGAATCTCCGAGTCATCGTACTTTTGATCGGCCAGCAGATTGAGCTTCTCTTTGACCTCGGAATCGTCATACTTCTCAGGAGGAGGGGGAAGCATAGCCTGATCAAAAGGCTTGACCTCCACGATCTTCTCTTGGATATCGCTGGTGGACGTCTTGGAATGCTCGTAATGCTCACCAACCAAAAGAAGAATATCCTTCACTGCCTCGAGAATCTGAGGCTGGTACTCCTTCAGCTCACCTTGCAGGCCCTCAACAGCAGAGACAGCGGCTTGAACCTGATCACGAGTCTGTTGATGCTCACTTTGGCCGCCGGCTTCCGTTTCACTAGTCTTGGAGGCAAGCTCTTCAACTTTTTCGAAAACAGTCTTTGAGGCTTCTTCCATCTTTTCCAGAGACTCCGTGACTGCGGAGCCTAGCGTGTCGACCAGAAGCTTCAGTTCTTCAGAGACAGTCTTGGTAGATACGACAGCCGCTTCTATTTCGATATTGCGCTCCTCTCCTGCCTTGGCCTTTTCGTCAAGCTGAGCCTGGTATTCGTCGTACTTGGCAATAAGGGCGCCAATCTTCTCGTCAATTTTGGAAGCAATGTTGTCAGTGGCTTCCTGTAGCTTCTCATCGGATTCGAGTCTGGCACCTGCGACAACTTCCTTGGAGACCTCAAATTCAGACTTCATGGTTTCAAACATCTCTTTGAGGTCATCGCCAACGTTCTCATTCTTGTCAATCTTCTCACCAATTGTCTCGAGAACCTTGCCAAGAGCCTCGACGCCAGTAGCGCCATCGTCGAGCTTGGTCTGTACAGCCTGCTGGAATTCCTCTAGGAAAGTCTTGACTTCAGCAACTCGTTCCCCAACTCCAGCAATTTCGGTCTGGCGATCCTCCAAAGCCTTTGTAGAAGTGTCGGCGTACTCGTCGAGCTTTTCCTTGGCCTCTTTGATTAGTGCCTGAAGCCCGGAAACGTCTTCCTTATTCGAAATAGCAGCAAAGTCCATATCGGAAAGGCCATCAAGGGCGGATCTGATTTCAAGGACTCGGGCCTCGATAGCTTCGACATCAGACCTCTTCACGCGTTCGTCGCTTTCATCTTCCTTGGGAGTAGCTTCCTTCAGGTCGTCGATTCCAATGATAACTTGGGCAATAAGTTCCTCCAAGTTTGCCACATCTTCCTTGCGAGAAATGCCTTCAAAATGCCCAGAAAAGGCGCCGATGGTATCTTTATGCTCGTTCAACAAAGCAGTTATAGAATCAATATGCTCCTTACGAACAGCTTGGTCTCCTTCGATCAAGTCATCGAGACGGTCCTTGGTGTTGCGGAGAATGGTCTCGATAGCTACGACATCATCCTTGGTAGCCGCATCGCCGCTAGCAGCTTCTGTATCCTCCTCGGGAACGGCTCTGGCCGAATCTCCACCTTCCTGTGCCTGTGCGTGGATGTTGTCTACACCCTCTTGCACGTTTCGAAGCATATCCTCCAAGCGACCAATGTCCTCCTTATGAACGGTCTCTGAGTCTGGCTCCAATGCTTCCACCTTGATACGGAGCTGGGTAATAAGGACCTCAAGGTTCTTGATGTCGTCTTGCTTAGCTGTATCAACGGGGATGATGGCCTTTGTCTGATCTTCTTCCTCCCGCGGAAGGGCGGCAACTGCGCGCTCATTGTTGTCGCGAAGTGTCTCTATATCAGATCGAACAGAGTCCAAGCCGGCCTTGAGGGCATCCAGAATTTCGTCGTTTGCAGTGAGATCTGCGGGCTTGTGGGTAACACGATCTATGCCTGCGCGTAAGTCATTCAGGCCGTCATTGATGGCATCTAGGATTTCGCTAGTTTCGGGACGCGGTCGGTGGATATCTTGACGTAGGCCATTGATGCCATTCTGAAGGGCCTCCATGAGATCCTTGTTGGAACCTTGGGGGGCGGCAGGAACCATCGACGTGTTGACAATTTCACGAATACCTTCCAATTCGCTCTGAAGCTTGCTCTGAGAGTTATCGTTGGCCTCGGAGACAAGTCTGCCAATCTCTTCTTTGAAATCTTCCATGGTGCGCGTGAGGTTATCCAGAAATTGTTGATTGTCAGATTCGCCAGAGACGCGGTCGACATAGCTCTCAATGGAAGCTCGCAGATTCTCGAGGCCATCCTTGGTCGCATCGAGCACTTGTTCAGTGTCGCGACCACTGGCGGCGACGTTGTCCTTTGCCTCCTCGGAAACAGCTCTAAATTCAAGCTTCATATACTCCATAATGTCCCGCAGACGGCTCATTATCTCCTCGTTGCTCTCACTGGAAAGATTACCGCCTCGAGGGACCTCAAAACTGCTAAGTCCTTCCTTAACAGCATGGACGACGTCTTGGTGGGTCATGTCGCTGCCATTGCCAATAGCAGCAGCAGCCACGGGAAACTCAAACTCCTCAAGGCAGTCTCGAACAGCCTCGATGATCTCATCCCGAGACAGGGAAGCCGGAGTGTCCATCTGTGGAGGCACAAAGTGCTTGAGACCTTCCACGACAGCAGTGAAAACTTCATCTCTAGTCGCAGCCGGGGGACGCTCGTCGTGAGGCTGGTAATCCTGAAGACCTTCCTTGAGGCAAGCCATAATATCTTCGCGCTCCAGCGCGGACTTGCCTTCATCAACCTCTGGCTTGTAAGCTTCCCAGGCTTCGCGTACAGCCTCAATGACGTCCTCGCGGCTCAGATCAGGCATATCGCCTCGGGTTGCTTCGTTGTCCCGAAGCGCAGCACGCATGGCATTGTATATCTCCTGGTAGTCGACCACCGTCTTCTGGGAAGAAGCCGAGGATGCAGACTGTCGTCGGTGCTCGCGTAGGACATTGTTAAGCTGCTCCTTCATTTGCAGAAGACCTTGATCAATGACTCGTGAGACTTCGTCTTTTCTGTCGTGGTCGGGTTCCTCTTCTGAATGTGGAACAGATTCCATGGTTTCCAGACGCTTAGCAATCTCTCGGCCCATACCGAGGACTTCGCCACGGAGTTCACGCACCAGTGCCTTGACCTCAGCCGTAAGGCCACCACCTTGCGCAACACTGTCTTTGACGGAGCGAATGATTTTGAGAAGGTCATCGTTTAACAGCTCGGCGCCGCGGTTACCCGGGGCAGACGAGCGACGGCTGTCGCCACTTTGAATGAAGTGCTCCATGCGCTGGGCCATAGAACCGCGGGGGAGTTCGAGCTCCATGCCGCTGGAGCTCATTGGGCGGGTGTTATTTGCCGCCGACTGTACAAGTGCATGTTGGTTTTGGCTTCGGACGTATTGTGCCAACTCATCAACCTTGGTCGAGGTCGCCAGGCCAGACAGCTTCTGTGAGAGCTGTACAAGCAAGCCGACCAGAGACTCCTCGCCATCGGCTGTGCCGAGACCGTGAAGAATCTTTTCTAGAAGGATGACGGAGGCGGAGGCCTCACCTCCGCTAAGAGATGGGGTGCTAACCGATCCCCTGTCAATAGACTCGGCGAAGCTCTTCGGGGACGGTATTCTGGGGAGATGGATCGATCGGGTTTGAGGAGAGGTAGGATGGGGTTTGTCGAGCAGGAGATTATTGAGTGAGGAAATTGAGAAGCGACTGGTTTGGTCATCGACGCGGCCGACCAATTCCCGTATACTTTTGCGGATGTCCTCATCTCTGGTTGTGGTGGCTTCTTTGAGACTTAGAAGGTCCGTGGCATTGTCTCTGCTTCGCCGAGTTAGAGCAGACATTTCTTTCTGCAGGGCGCTGGCAATGTTCGTCAGGCTGGCGAGCTGCGATGCCAGTCCTTCAAGAGAACTTGGCGACTTCTCTGGCGACGGAGATTGGTTTGTAACATTTACCAAGGGCTCGCCTTCCTTGAGAGAAGTTTTCGACGACATACTTTGTAGTGCAAGCATGGTAGACGAGGGGGGTGGTGTATTTTCGCCCAGAATGCTCTGGGTTGCCCGACGCCGAGGGGCAGGTCGAACAATCGGTGTCAGACTGGGGCCCGGAGCCGGAGGTACTGAGGATGCCACAGACTCGGTAGGTGTGCATGGACGGCTCGAGCCCTGCTCAATCATCCAACTAAGATCGCGTACGCTGGCGGGCTGCAACGACTGCATGCGCCGATGAGATCCGCTTTTGACGAGGGCTCTCTCCGGCGAGCCGTCTAGGCGCCGACTGGAGCTGTGATTATTGGCGCTTTCGCGGGCTCGCTCGTTGAGAGCAGCATGAGCGGACTGGATAGCGCTCGAGGTGCCGGTACGCGAGGTGAGTTTGGGAGATTGGGGGTTGAGTGGCAGAGGGGGCGGCGCGCGCTCGGGATCAGAGCTGTCCCACCTGCTATTGTGTTAGATTCTCGGACAGGCAATAACGTTGAGCTGCTCCAAAGTGTGGTGCATTGCCGTAATGCAGCAAACACAACGTAGGTTTCACAGATACCGGGAACAGTAGTATGAGGCACGTACATGGGAACAAGGGCCCGCGACCGGTGGTCAACACTAGCAGAATGTTGATGCCTCGCGTACCTCTCCGCCTCGCGTGAGGCTTCAGTCTCTGTATGGGGCATGATGGCGGTGGTTGGAATGTAGCGCGGATGGCAAGAATGCGGACGCCGCCCGCGTCCACAACAAGAAGCAGTTGCAAATGACGTCGCGGGGACGCGGCGGAGCTATAAATAAGAGACGCTATGAGGAGCAAGGAAGCCCGCGAGATCGATTAAAATCAGAAAGATGTAGCAATGAATTGATAGAGAGATTCGTTCAGCAGTAGTGTAGCTCAATCCTGACGGTCTGGTCTTGTATTGAGCGGAGTAGATATCGGCGATTTGTTTATGACCAACGCCAGGTCGTCGTTGCTCGGCAACCGACACCATGTCGTTGGGCACCGCTGCAGCACGCACGGCCAACCTTAGCGACAAATAATAACAAAGGCTTGCATGCACTGGTTCAAAGAAAGAAATTTCTTGGTAAATTGATTGAAACGCCCCTTTTTATTCTACAGAGCTGAGTGCTTTCTATATGCCGCGCGTGTCTACAATTGCCGCATCTTCAATAAGAAATCCGAGCTGCGACCCAACTAAACATCGTGTCTAGATGCTTTCATATTATCCTAAACGATAAAACGCCTCCTGAACTTTTGTGTTGCAGAGTCGATCAAGGGTATTACTTTCGGAACATGACATCGAAGGCCGGAATCAAGGTCTGAGCTAGCCAGAAGGAAAAGACCAGCTTGGGGCCAGTCATGAGGAGCTGCAGCGCATTAGATTAGTGTATGCCACAGGATGATCATCGTGGGGCGCAGTCCCGTCGTACCTTGGGCACAAGACCCTTGAAGAAACTGGAGAACCCTTCGTTACGGGCCATATTAGACAGAATGCGGAAACCGCTCTCGGGGTTCTCAAAATTGCGGTTTTGAATACGAGTTTTGATAACATCGAGAGGAGCGGAAACGACGAGAGAGGCAGAGGCACCAGCAATGGATGCCACGAAGTTCTGGAACCAAGTGGCCTTGTTATAGTCCGACAGATGGAAGAGGTACTCCTTGGCAAAGGCAGAACCACCGAACAGCTAAGTTTATATGTGAGTAACTGGCGGGGAAAGGGACATTTGGGGGACACCATACAGCAAAGGAACCAGGGGCATTTCTGGCAGCAGTCCAGCCCCAACCACGGTACAATCCGAAACCTTCGTCACCGATAATTCTCAGGACACCACGACCACGGAAAGCCTCCGGGTTGGTCTGGCGCTTGATCTTGAGGACATCGAGGGGCAGGAGGACGATTTCACCGATACCGATCAAGCTATCAAATTTGTACGTTAGCTTTTGCCGGTCCAATGTGCAAGACCAGGAAGATGTTGGTAGCAGCCTTACCTGCCAGCAGTGGAGTGCATGATGGCCTTGCCAGTCTTCTTGCCGAACGTATTCTCAAAGTCTTTTCCGTAGTGCACGCTGAGCCAGTCACGGGCGACAGGCTGACCTCCATACTTGTATATGCGTTGAAGTACCTTGTAGCCGGCAGCGTAGCCAAGACCGGGGAAGAGGGAGAAGAACTTGCGACCGATAGGCGCCGAGGCCTTTTCCTTGAAAATGACCTTGTTGAGCTCGCTGGTATTGGCAATCTATTTGGCGGAAACAGTTAGTGGACCGAGATTCAAGACAAATGAGCGATTCGATGAACGCGCGCCAGTCGGAGGCGGTGTCATGGAGCGCATGCGTACTTTGGTCTGGTTGCTCATGAGTCGCTTGGCAATGGTATCGACCTGGACAGAGTTTTAGTTAGTAATAGATATTCGCACGCATGGCAAGTCGGCTTGAGGCAAACGCACAGGGTGGAAAACGGCGAGCTCGGCGATACCAGCAGAACCTGCGATCCTCGGTCAGCGAATATGTCGTTGTGCGACTGCGGAATATAACGGCCAGAGGTTTGCAGCGCGGGCACGCGCAAACCCAGCGATGAACAAGGGCACTGTACCGGAACCAAGCACACGGGCGAGGCCCGACTCCTTCTCGTTTGCGCCAGCTGGAGGGGACATTTTGGAGCGAGCAATTCGGATTTGAGATTGTGGTCGGTCGTAACTTGCTGGAGGATGTCGCAAAGGCTCCTGGGTTTTTTTGGAGAGCGAGCAAGGGGAAAAAAAAGATGGGGCCGGCAGGTAAAGCTGGAGCGGGACGGCCAGGTCAGGTCCAATGCCGACAACGGGACTGCTATTTAGTTAGTTAGCAGCTAGGTACCTAGGTACCTAGGTACCGGCCTAGCCAGATCTCACACTGAATGCACTACTGACACTCAGCTCACGGAGTCTCGTCAGGGCTGTCGAGTAATCTAATAGACCTGTATTTAGCCAATGCTTCTTCCATCTTGACTGTCTGGATTTCTTGCAATGCCTGGCAATAAATGCACTCATTTGCGTCTGATTTGCACATGCTCGGCTGTTCATTCTGCTTTTATTAGTGGCTGCAGCCTGCAGGCTACCCGCCGAAAATGCTCCATAAAACCCGTCTTATCGCGCACTCCATACCCAGACATTTCATGCGGTGCCGTGCCATTCAGTACCCTATCGTGCCTATAACATATTTGCCTCCATGCCTCTACCTATCCCTTTCACTGTCAGGAAGGAACAAGCAGGTCATTATTAAATAGGGATGTTAGCTAATTAGTTGACTACATTATTAAAAAGTGATCTAGAAGTACTTCCCTCCCAAGGGGTGGACAAAAAACATGGCGGATATACACTGATTTTCGCCCATGACTAGCGGTGGTTGTAGGTAGACTAGCGCCATGTTTTTTGTCCACCGAATGCCTCCCTGGCAGATGCAGTAAGGCTCTAGGTACGGATTACTTGCCGCCCACTTGATCACCAACAGCTTCGGCGAGTGTAAATACTACCAAGACGCTAGAACTTCACTTCTTACAGGGCCATCCAAGTAATGATGAGCATGACCAAAGTAGCTCTCGGTATTCGTCCCAATGGATCACTTGTAATCAATGGGCTTTAGAGCTACAGCTAGACAAGACGTTCAAGGGCGCCCCCCCGGGGAACAAGGTCCCCATGCGTAAACACCGACATATCACTATCCGGCAGCCACTTCTCGACGCTGGCGCCGTCCTTGTAGAAGAGGCCGTTGGTTGCTACATAACGCCTCCAGATGCGCGCTCGCAGGGTCTCGTCGTCCATCTCTCGTAGCGTGACGTCGTTGTTGTCGCTGAGTAGCGGGTCGTACCACGGATAGCCGTCGACGGTGCTCCATATCCCTGCGACTTTCCATTATCATAAACCCGGCTGATAAAACACCATCCTACCAGTACCTAAATACTTCTCACCGCCACCTATCAACTCGCTTTTCGCTAGCAGCCGGGCCGCTTCTAGACAGGTGGTGCGCTGCGGGATTTTGTGAATACCAACGTCTATGGCAGCCTTGACGTCGTTGGCATTCTTCGCGTACTCGCCCTGATTTCAGTGTCGGAAATGCAGAACTCGTCTATTCGTTTACTTTCTCGCGCTATAAGCCGGCCTATCTCGATGAGCTCAGCTCGCGACGTCACTTGCCAGGGTAATGCTTCATGTGCACATCAAATTGAGTTCATTGATATAGCAAGTGCTTAGACCAAAGTGCTTTGTTTGTCACATCTGTACAGCCACATGTTATTCTCCTATCCCTCAATAGTCCCTGAAAATGGCAACCATCTCATCCAAACGCATGACCTGCCCAAGAAGCTTTTCCTGCACCTTTAGATGCTTGTTGTACTTGTCGTAATGTTCCGATGTCATCACCTCCTCTTCCTTGCCCTGTACATCCTTCCGCTCCACAAATGAAAGGATATTTCGTTCCCTGTGCCGCTCGACCTGCATCGTCTGTAAACATCTCACCATAGCCTTGTATATGTCATCAAGAGCCTGCGATTCCGTTCTTTCTCTGTCAAAGAACCAGAAGAACAGTGTTCGATTAGCCATGCGACTGTTGTCCTTTGGTACCTCCTGCACGTCGACAAGACCAGCCATTTGCATGGCAATCATCTTGAGTTGGACGTCCGACTTCTTCATGAGCGCAGCCGACGGCAGCATTTTCTCATCGAGTTTGCCCTTTTCTCGCAGGATGCGCGTCAGCCGTAGCCCATGTCGCCCAAAGGACTGTTCAATGTACGCATCAAGCTCTGTTTCCTTCAGCCGATTGAGAACCTTGGAGAAGTCAACAGTCCACTGCCCACGGCCCTGAACACCACAGTGTCTCACAAATCGATGCTTGCTTTCTGCTAGCAGAAACAAGTGCTGGCGCATTTGTTCAATGCGGTTGTTCTTCGACGTTCCGTCATCCTCGAATTTTACTTTTGGTTTGCCATTCCCATTCGTGTGAGCCACGCCATTCTCTTGATGTTCGTCTGATCCGAAGCCATTATCCATATCGAAATCCAAACTTCTGGCGGCAGCCGAAGGCCTCCGTACAGGAATTTCGCTATCGGAAGCGTCCGACTCACTATCGGAATCTTGCGGTTCTGGCCTGATCTTCTCTGCGCTCTGGTGATCGATCTTATCTTTCGGAGCTTTGCCAATACCGCCTTGGAGGTCGACAGTTTCGTCCAAGTGGTTATAAATTTCCAAGGTAGTAACCGTTACTTTGTGACCAGGCGTCTCTTCTTCAAGTAGCGGGTCCGCTCGACATCTTGAGATGTCGACGGACAAGAGATCAAGAAGCGTTCGATAAACCGTTCCTGTAACTTCGCCGAGCATATCCGCTGCGAATGTCGCCAATCGATCATTGCGCAATTCAACCAGACACTTTTCGTGATTAATTCTGACGACAATATTGGGATTGAGAGGGGGTGCGTCAAACTCATCATCCAACTGATGTCCTTTGCCATTTTGAAGCTTCCGTCTTTTACCAGATGCGCCCCTCGTAATGTCCAGCTGACGTTTTAAACTCATGCCCTGCTCTTTGAATGTACGGTATTTTGACCGGATTTGCCCATATTGCTCCGCTGTAATTTTGCTCGTCTTCTCACCGGGGCCTGTTCGCGTCACGTCTTGTTCGATCTCGCGATGCACGTCGCGCGGGTTGCGGAAGCTGTCGGCGCGCATAGTCTCGACTATTTCGGCTTGAATGAGTCTACCCAGAACCGCATTCAGATGCGACTCCGACTCAATCAGCCCAGACGCCATCTCTGTGGATCCATTGGTGTGGCCATTTGTTTTCGACGTTCTGCCTTTGAATGCCTGCGTCAAGTCCGCGATGCGGGCGAATCCAAGCTGAAGAAGCGTTTGGACCAGATCGCGCTCCGCAGTACCATACTGGCTTTCTATAGCCTCTAGTATCTTTCCCGATCGAACGAGATTGTAGCAGGCATCTGAGTTGGCTTCGTAGCTCGTTCCTCTGCTGTCAGAGTCGGTGTGGTGAAAAAGAAGATTTTGCTGGACCAAGACGCTCAAACCGTTTCGGAGGAATCTTGGAGGGAGGGACGTGTGCTGTGCGAGCTGTGCGATCGTGGATCGGCCTTTCGTGAGAAGTGTGGAAAGAATACGCTGTTGCGACGAGCACGTGTTAGCAATGTGTTTGCATGACCCTGTCGCTGCAGAAAGGGCGAGAGAGGCCTACCGAGGGGAGCTCGCCGTAGAGGTCGTTCACGAGGAGAGCACAGAGCTCAGCTGCATGCTTTGTCTAAAAGTCGATTAGCTTCGCTGCGTCAGTAGCACTGACAGTCGAAGTAGACTAACAACAAGCATTGCGATCGCTCCTAGAGATCCTCTCACTATCTCTAGAGCTCAGCAATAGCTACCTTGAAGTCATTGAAGTATGTGTGCAACGAGACGCCGAAATGCCTGAGCGAAGTCTACAGCAGAAATATGAAAATGCAGGTGGGCTTCGAAAGTTTGGAGGCGCTTGTCAAAGTTCTGACTTTCATGGGAATTTTTTCTGCCAGTCTGCTTGGGCTAAGAATCCCACCGTAGAGAGGTGGACACGGTACCTGATTGGTAGATGGCTAGTAGACGTTATAGCTCGGCGGTACCTGGACGGTACCTACCTAGCAGGGTGATGGTGACGAGCGGATTACGCTACCTATGGCGCTGCAGCAAGCTTTGGCGGCTCGCCTAGTGAACCCAGCCCAGTCAAGCAGTGGCTTAGGCTGCGGAATAATAGCCATCACGTGATTGGCCGGATTCCCGTGTCCGAAAATTAGACGGGAGCAGTTCGACGAGGCACTTCTTTTTGGTGCTCAATTGCTCCCCGACGACGGCTCAAGGTTCAATCAATTGCCTACGCCACGATACCCGAATATGATTTCGAGATCGTTTCTCGCGAGAAACGCGCAGCAGGCCGCCCGCAGGTCCTGCAGCGTGCGCCCGACCCAGCAGCGAGGCTTCGCCGCCGCCGCATCAGCTGGTGCCTTTGAAACCACTGATGCCAATGGCCTCAAGGTAGCTTCCAGGGAGACTCACGGTCCTACCACCAAGCTTGCCATTGTTGCCAAGGCCGGTACCCGTTATCAACCTCTTCCTGGCCTGACTGTTGGCCTCGAGGAGTTTGCCTTTAAAGTGTGTTGCCTTGTCAGCAGTTCCCAGCCTCATGCGCATTCTAACCGAGTCTAAGAACACCCAAAAACGATCTGGCCTGCGCATCTACCGCGAATCCGAGCTTCTTGGTGGTCAATTGACTGCCAGCCACACCCGTGAGGCCCTTGTTGTCGGCGCTAGCTTCCTCAAGGACGACCTCCCCTACTTCGCTGAGCTCCTTGCCGAGGTTGTCACCCAGACCAAGTATACCAGTAAGATGACAGGATCATGTGCCATCAGCACCAGGGAACTGATATCAGTCGCTAGCCCACGAGTTTCACGAGGATGTTGAGCGCGTCCTGCACCTTCGCCAGGCTATTAACAGCTCCAACGTTCCCGCTATTGCCCTCGACAACGCTCACGCTGTCGCTTTTCACACCGGTCTTGGAGCACCTCTTACTCCCTACTCAGCTGTTCCCGCCCAAAAGTACCTGAACGAGGAACACGTTGCCAGCTACGCCGACGCTGTCTACACTAAGCCCAACATCGCCATCGTCGCTGAGGGTGCCAACACCGAGACTTTGTCCCGCTGGGTCAGCCAGTTCTTCAAGGACGTCCCCGCCTCTTCCCAGAGCGGCCAGTCTCTCAAGGCTGAGGCCACCAAGTACTTTGGTGGAGAGCAGCGTATCGCCAATCCTGCCGGAAATTCCATGGTCATTGCTTTCCCTGGCTCCGACATCAACGCTTCTAAGCCCGAGATCGCGGTCCTGGCCTCGCTCCTCGGCAACCAACCCTCCATCAAGTGGTCCCCCGGCTTCAGCCTGCTTTCCAAGGCCGCTGCCGCCACACCCGGTTTATCCGCCTCTGCTTCCAGCCTCGCGTACTCTGATGCTGGCCTGCTGGCCATCCAACTTACTGGCGCTGCCGCTTCTGTTCGCAAGGGCGCTGAGGATGCCGTCAAGGCTCTCAAAGCCATTGCTCAGGGCTCCGTCAGCAAGGACGATGTCAGCAAAGCTGTTGCGAACGCCAAGTTCGATGCGCTTGACAAGGCCCAACTCCGCGACTCCAGCATCCTGCTGGCTGGTAACGGCATCATCAGCAACGGCAAGCCTCTGGATATTGCCAGTATTGGCCAATCTTTCGATGCCGTGAACGTCGATAAGCTGAAGACTGTAAGTTTCTCCTTACTACCAAGCGACATGAAAAGCAGTTACTAACTTCGCGACAGGTTGCCAAGACTCTGCTTGACGGCAAGGCCACGGTCTCCACCGTCGGCGACCTGTTCGTCCTTCCCTACGCTGAGGAGATTGGCCTTCGGGTATAAATGGGCTCAACAAAACACAAATCATGTACAATTAGTCAGGACGGACTAGACGCGGAGGAGACGTTGTCTTATTGTCAATAACTGTAGTAGAAAAATTCTCATTTGTTCTTGCACCTTTGCTTGCATCAGATACGTTGCGTCTGGAGCTCTTTATGAGTTGTGATCTACGTCGGACGTTCTTTTTTCTGCTTCGCAGCTAGCCTACGAGATCTCTTCATTGACATGAAAAGTTACGAGAGGCAACCTACAACACCCAAGCGGCCGCAACCACACAAATAAATGAGCCGCAAGACTAGAAACATTAAGATTTCGTCTCTTGGGCGCTGCAGCTGGGCGGACGGCCGCAGGTGAAGCTCAAAAGAAGCTGCCTCCATTTCGCGAGAGATCAAGAGGCACGTAACTCTGTATTGAGAAGCTTTTCGCCTCGACACAGACACAAAATGGTGTCGTGTGTCGTCCCACAAGGCAGTTTTGGGTGGTTTTGGAAGCTTCTGCCCACGACGTATCTGAAAGGTATGTACCTTGAGCTACCTTGAGTGTCAAACGGCTTAGGAGCGCGGCAAGAAACCCGCACTGTATTTGTGCTCTGCTGCTGGGGCATTTGACGGTGTTTGGCGCGATTTCTAGCGTGCTACAAGAACTCGCTAACGGTGCACAAAGATTTGCGCACTGTACTCGCACGATGCTGCCGAGCCCTCCCGTAGTAGACTCAGGTATTCGAATCCAGTTGTCCGGGCTAGATTGTGGACACGACCAGGCCCTTCTCCCACTAGTCAGGCAAGAGCGACAGGGTATTCGAAAACAAAGCCTCATCTACCATCTCCACAGCGAGGCTTCAATCCCTTTCTCGCCTGCAAACCATCTCTCCATGCCCGCTGCGCCTGTTCAGAGGCAATCCTAGCGGCGACGAGCTGGGCGAACAAGGTGTGACGAGAATCCTCCTGTTTGGCATTCCTAAGTTGCCCCTCCCGGTAAGCAGCCGCCCGCAGCACATGCCTTTGTCGCCCGGCACCTTGGCTCTATTTTGTTTGCAACAGGTGCCCGATCAAACCCCTGAGTGCTTCATCGCCCTTCCCCAATTCAGCTATTACGCGCAACACTCAAACATGAACTAATCACTCAATCGAGCAGGCTAAGTGGAATATACAGCTTGGTATCCTCCCTGCCTTTCGGCTCACCGACGATACCGATCTATCCTACCCCTCGAGGGTCCAACCCGAGCTTCCTGCACACGCTGATAGGTTCGTCTTGCGCATTTCCTCTACACATGATTCCAAACTGCCTGCCTATTTTCTTGATATCTCGGGCAGGATACTGTAGGCTTAGCTATGCATCACACGATGCTGGAGGCACATATTCACACTGTGCCTTTGTGGAGGCTTGCTACCAATTTTAGATTGAGTGGCTAACCTGGGCTCACACGACTAGGAAAATTCAGCATCGCAGTTTTGTTGGGAAATCAAATTTGTCCTATCCGCAGATTTGAGGCCATCGGCTCAATCCAGCACAGACTATACGATGCCACCAAAGAAGGACGCTGTCTCTTCTGGCGGCAAAGGTGAAGGCCGTGGACAGAATGGTATGTATGATTTGTTCCCAGGTGCCAAATCTTGCTAACAGTGCCCCCACAGGTAATCGACCTGGCTTCCGAACCGACACGGCCATCTCAAACAGGGGCGCAGCCGGTGAACGAGTCCTTCAGCCCTGGGTTCCGGATGCCAGTGATGGCCTTGACGCCAGTCTAGAGGGATCAACGAGCAGTGGTGCTTGGGATCAGTTCGCGGCAAACGAGCGACTCTTCGGGGTCAAAACTGACTACGACGAAAACATCTACACAACGTCTATCAACAAGAGTCATCCTCAATACCGCGAAAGAATAGCTGCAGCCGACAGGAAAGCGCGTGAGATCGAGCGAAGTGCTCCCACTACTGCACACGTAGCGGAAGAGCGAGTGATGGACTACAATGGTTCTGGTGGTGGCGATGACAACGAGGAAGAAAAGTATGTTGGTGTTGCGCCACCATACGCCTCCGTGTTATTAACTTTGCAATAGGTACAGTGGCGTCCGCCGACAAGACTTTCCGCCTCTGGGCGGAGGGCGGGAGAATAGATATACACCTCCTGCCAAACGAGCCCCAGCCGCGCAGTCAAACGTTAAAGGCGCCCCGGTGGACCCTGCGATTATTTCTGCGCAGATTAAAGCACCTTATAAGAAGCCTGCACCTGCTGCTGCTGATCAGACTCATGGTCAACCACCCGACTCTGCAAAGAACGCAACCACCACCCGACAGCAGACACCCAAGACTGCAGATTCGCAGCCTACGCACGAGAAGTTCACAGAGGCCAAAGTTGCGCAGTCTAAGGATTTCAAGTCATCAGACACGAGGGTTATCGAGAACTCTTCAACAGCCGCAACCACTACCCCTGTTGGCACCAAGGTCGGGCAAGGCGCAGCTGACAAGGCCACAGTCAGTGCCACGTTGACTGTTGAGCGTGACGTACTGAACTCGTTCAAAACTTTTGCTACTCAGCAGAGAATCAACGCTGAGAAAGTTCGAAACAGCAAGGCCAAAGCTGATAAAGAGGTCAAGCTCACTGAGTTACGAAAGTTCGCCACAAGTTTCAAGCTATCAACACCCGTTCCAAACGACTTGGTGTCTATCATCGCGAAAGATCCGGTGAAGCAAAAGGAAATCCAGGCTCGAGCAATCAGGAACGCTGAAGAAGTCGCAGCAAAATCCAAAGCGGACTCTTCTTCTAAGAGTTCACCAGCCAGTGGTAAAGGTACTCCTCCTAAAGTCAGTGATCCAGGTACTACCATGCCTCCTTCTGTCGACCCACGAAACTCTCGCGCCCCAGCCGGACCGCACGGGGCTTCACCAGCTGGCGCACCGAACCGGCACACCGGACCTCGCCAGCCATACCCTCAGCAGTATCATGGTCAGGGATATAGGAATAACCGCGGCGGACTGCATAACATGCCCCCTCAGCAAACTGGCAGCCTGGCTCAGCGGCTGCGCAACGTCGAGCAGCAAAAGTTTTCGCAGCCGCCAACAGTCCAGCAGCCGCCACCTAGTCAGGATGCACGCGCGCCACCCACTGGACCTTCTGGCACAAACGACACCAACTTTAGCCGTCGGCACAGCGCTCTGCCTGGGCACATGGGTGTGAAGCTGAACCCTAACAGCCATGAGTTTCGGCCAAGTCCATTTGCTCCCTCTTTCAACCCCAACAACCATGCCAGTGCAGGCTCAAGCCCTCGCTCCGCTGTCAACAATGTTCCTGACGCGAACCCTGCTGCTGCTTTTCATGGGCAACTCATTCGACGCAAGACCAAAGCTGTCGATGTGAACAAGTGTTCGATTCTTTCTCACATTAAAACCTTTGCTCCTCCTCCGGGCCGCAAGTGGGACGACAATGGCGGTCTGCGACCTGCTTACGATACTCTTCCCACCTGGCGACAGCTTCGGGATGACGAGAAAGCCGATTCGACGATGCATCTCACGTATAAGGAATACTTTGAACGAAGCCCTTTCTCTGGGCCTGCAATGGCAACGCCGAATACTCCACACGCTCTCCCCCACCTGGCACATCAACACCAACTGCCCTTTCATCTTCAACATGGCTCGCTCCACACAGGCCAGCGCCAGTCGCCCGCCATGCCACCTATGCAGATGCATACACCTCATCACGGCCCTGGCCCTCACAGCCAATATGGTAATGACGATCACCGCATGATGCACTCCAACTCTCAGCAGTCGTTTGCATCACCTCGCATGGCACAAATGCCAATGGCCTACAACTCACCCAGTCAGATGGCGTACAACCAGCCAGTGTATATGGGTGGAGGTGCCCCACAGATGGGACAGTACCGAAGCTTCTCTAACAGCCATCATCCTCACTACGCACCACCCCAGGCACATATGATGATGCCGCAACACTTTATGCCTGCGCCTCAGGGAATGGTTGGCGGCCCCCAGATGATGTATCCAGGTGCACATGGACAGTTTATGTCTCCAGGTGGCCCGCAGCAGCCAGGCCCTGGGGCAAATGGATATCCCAGCCCAGGAAGACCTTCAGCCCCTGCCATGGTTCATCAAGGATCGCAGCAGGGGCAGCCTATGTATGGCATGAGCCCGAGTGTGCAGTATAACCAGCCTGCCTACGGACAGGTACAGGGTGGCGCGCCAAGCCAGTGAGAGCGTGGGCAAAAAATGATGACATGACCTATCAGCGAAGCGGGCTGCGACGCGCGGATATACTACTGCAATTGCACGAGCTGGGCCGAGCCCTCATCAAGCATCCACAGCTGTAACAAATGGAGCAGCACATACGCTTACGATGGGAAGAGCCGCCCTATCGGTGCGCCACAGCAGCAGCTACATGCAAGGCACAGCAAGGAATTACTTCTTAGAGCTGCGTATCCAGCGCAAAAAGCGGAGTTGCAATCAAGCCTGAGGCAAGAGATGGGCCTGGCTGGGTTGGCCTAACGTTTGGGGATTTTCTTTGTCTTTTTTTTTTCTTTTTGCTTTACATGAAACACAGCATCACATCCATTAAAATCTTTTTGCATGAGATGGGAGATGAGACAACCTCGAGTGCAGAGTCAAGGCCATATTTGGATAGCCAGAGCTAGTCAAGATGGCAGGCAGTGCAGAGAGGCGGTTCGAATGCAGGTATGCCGCAGTGAAAATCTGGGGCAGAGCACTGAAGACATGCCCAGTGTCGTGGGCAAGATGGCGATGAAAGTGTATCCATACAACTGGCGCAGTTGAAGGAGGCGAAAGTTCTCTGGGCAAGAACTGGTTGCCGGCCTGTTGGACAAGGTGAAGGTCATGGACGACAGCAATGCATGGTCAAGACGTTTTTAATTTGTTCCAACGGGGAGACGTGAAGGGGCGTTGTCGGCGCATGGCGAGAGGGAAGAGCGGCAGATGTAGATAGGGTTTAGCGGGCAGAAGCAGATAGGAGAATGAAAAGAAGGCATTGAAAGTAACAGGGAGCCGATTCCACAGGTGACGAAGAGCGATGAAGGTAGGATGGGGCCAATCAAGGTGAACCGTATTAGTGGCAGGAGTCTCTGAATGGTCAGACCAGTGCGACCTCAACAGCGTGCTGGTCTCATGGGCAAAACACGCCACAAAGAAGTTATTTTCAAAGGAAGAAGAAGAATGACTGGTCAAGACAAGATTGGGTGGGGGGTTGGGCCGGAAGGTATGGCGCTTGAGGGCAACTGATGCCAACTGATGGGATGAAGGTTGAAGGTTGACGAAAGAGGGAGACCGAAAAGGCAGTGAATACAAAGTATTTAGAAACCAGGACAAGCATGAATTAGCAGGAATGGGCTTGCGTGAGGGCACAAATCAGGGGTGGCGGAGAAGAGGGCCACCCCGGAAGTATAGTAGCAAGTATTGGTTGTGTTGAACACATATATGGACAGGCCTAGGGCGAGTGGATGAGAGCGGCCGTTGGAACTACCCACATTGACGAAGTGGGCGCAAACTGTCAAATCAGGCCGATTTTACTCATTTTTTCATGGACCGACTGCGGTGTTGTATCAGGCGACTGATGTAAATGAACAAGGGGCCGGCGCACCAGTCAATGACAGCCTAGGGCGGGAAGGGCCGGCCGCCCCAGCTGAGTGCAGGGACAGGGCGTTCGCGATGGCATGGCGGACGGCGGACGCAACGTTGAAATGTCTAAAGGGCAGGAGAAAATGGCTGTGTAGAGGGCGGTGTAATTAAGTGGTGGGCGTGGCTCTCCCTCGGATGGAAGGCATCGTGAGTTGTCGGCGGCATGCGCATCGCCACAGATGCAGCGACTTTGTCGTTGGGTTGGTGGTAAGTGGTGGTGGTGGTGGCTTGTGTTGTGTGAGCATTTGCTAAACAAGCAGTGGCCAGGTTACTTTGTTTCTTTCTAATTACCTAATGACTAACTCTGTATTTTGTGCTTCGAATCCTGTTGGGCCCCTCGTCTATGCGGTTGATGGCCTGTATTGCTATAAACATTAGTTAGGTAAGCAACAGTGACCGGGGGGCATTTTTTTTTTCTTTCTACTTCTTCATGATCAACTCTATTTTTGTGCTTGGGAATCCTTTTTGCGCTCTCAGTTAGACTTTGATGTACAGTTGGGTTTGGAGGGAGGAGAACCGAAACAGGGGAGGTGACGACTTTGTTGACATGGAAGGTTTCAAAAGTCCAGGATAATGTCAAGCGGTCCTACTTTTTCGGGTGTTTCGGCCGGGTGGCCAACAGGCGGGGCGGGGAGGGGCGAAGGATCTTGAGGCGCCGTGATTGGTCAAGCCCAGCGCTTGCGGTCGGACAAACGTCGGCAAACAGGGCCGTCGTTCCAGTCATGCGTGTTTTCTGCTGCATTGTAACGTGACCATTATGTCGTGGCGTGCCTGTTTGATTTTTCCTTGCCTAATTGGTCCTTTTTTTGGGCCTTTTTTATTTCAACATGTTTGGGATTGATTTTTACGTCTGTTGTTGTATAGCCGTCATTATTATCATACTACCTCGGCTTATTGGTTTGATCAGCGGTAGCTAACTAACCGCTGGCGTCAAAAGAACCTTTGTAGCTGCAGGCCACTCGCAAGCCGTGATGCACAGCCTGCTGCGAGGGACAGAAACGTGTTTCGCGGCAGGGGATGCACGTGTTGGGGGTTGAACGTGTAACAGTATAGACTCGAGATCACGCTGTGATGGAGTGCCATTGGAAGATAGTAAACGTGGTACAAGGAGAGCGACGCACGCAATTGGAACCAGTGTAACTGTAGCACAAAGTCGTTGATTTTCTTTCAATCCTTTAGTTTGACTCGTCCATTCTGACTCGTCTATGCAGCTGTTGAATCCGAGCTATGGGTTTTCTTGAGGGACAACACTCAACTCGAAGCCACAGGACCCGTCCACTCGTAATTTCCATTTCATCTAGACTACGTCCAGCCCTTCACCGGAATGGGTTATTCTCCGATAATTATTCTCCTTGGCAGCATGTCACCCATTGTCGTTGGTAATGCAGAGTGGGGGAGGGGGGGGGGCGGACAACTGGAGGGAGGGCCCAGTTGCAAGCTACCAAGCTGCCACGCTACCTATCCAGTGCTACCTAGGTATTGGTGCGCATATCTGGTGGTGGTGGAGGAGAGCCAGCCAAGCATGGATTAGTTGAGGCTCTCAGGGGACGGTGCTGTGGGAATGACGTGCATCAGATATACTGAGATGCACGTCGCCATCGGACTCGGTCCGCGCCTGCTCAGCAAATTACATATGGGAAAGGTCCTGAATTTGGCTAAAAGCAAAAATGAAGTGTTCAACAAGGGCTTGGAAATAAAGATTTTCAATAGTTCCGCGCAGGCGAGACGACAACCCCCACAGGCTAATCTATCCCAAGTACAGCAGACCAGGTACATGGGTGCAGACAACCGCCCTTTGGCACTGCAACGACGACCAAAATTCAAGAGCGAATGGAGCAAACCTCCGGCTACCACAAAGAAGGCCAATCATTCCTGAACAATAGGAGGCCGGAGAAAAAAAATTAGTTTCCCCTGCTTCGAGGTGCCCCTCGGCCCTGTAACAGCAAAACGCCACACCACCATGACGTTCCCCTCACCCCTAGGCGCCTATCAGCCAACCATTCCTGGCCCATTGCCATACTCTCGTGACGGGCAACACTTACAAAAGGTTCATAAAGGCCCGTCGTTTGGCCTTCACTTTTTTTGTTTGAAGCAGGCACACTCACTCACTCTCCTTCTTTCAAACACTTACATTCTCTCCAGTTCACTCCTTTTTTTCACTTTCTGCCGATCCGGAATTCGACAAGTTCAAAACTGAGCGCCCAGTCTCACAAGTTTCGACAGCTTTTTCTGTTACGCAAAAAATCATTCATTCACTCAAACCACTTTTTGGAGCTGTGCTCTAAACGTCATACCCTCCTTTTCGCTAAAGAGCTCTTTTGATTCCTGTGGTTCAAGTTTGCTCCTACTCTTTTGTGCGTTTTTGACCCTTTCTTGTTCCGCTTCGTGCAAGCCGACTTACACGCCCGACAGGCACTCTCGTTCTCTTTTGACAAGAGACCATACATCACGAACACGTTCATTTTTATTTTCTGCCTCGATATCGACTATCCGAAGCCCTCTTCTTCCCTCTTCCCGCTACAAGCAAAAAATCACCCAAACCGTCAAGATGCAAATCGTCGCTTCCCTTGCCGCCGTCCTGGGCATGGCCGCCTTTGCCCAGGCGCACATGGCCTTGACCTACCCGCCGCCCATGCGCTCCCCCAAGAACAAGCACACCACCGACATTGACTACGATTTGACGTCGCCCCTCAATGCCGACGGTAGCAACTTCCCGTGCAAAGGAACGCTGAATCTCGTCGGCACCCCCCAGGGCGCCGCCGTCGACGACTGGGCCGCCGGCTCCAGCCAGACCCTCTCCATTGACGGCAGCGCCTGGCACTCGGGCGGCAGCTGCCAGGCCTCGCTCTCCTACGACAAGGGCAAAACCTGGACCGTGATCCACTCGTGGCTCGGGTCCTGCCCGACCGGCCCCAGCGCTTCCTCCTACGACTTCAAGGTGCCCTCCGACGCCCCCGCCGGTGAGGCCATTTTCGCCTGGTCTTGGTTCAACGAGGTCGGCAACCGCGAAATGTACATGAACTGCGCCGTCGTCAACATCAAGGGCAACAAGTCCAAGAAGCGCCGTGGTATCCCCATGAGCCAGCGCCCCGCCATGTTCGTCGCCAACGTCGGCAACGGCTGCGGCACCACCGAGGGCGTCGACCTCGAGCTTCCCGACCCTGGTGAGGACGTCACTCGCAAGGACTCCAAGTTTGGTCCCCCTGTCGGCAATTGCGCCACTGGTAACCCGGCCCCCGGCCCCGCTCCCGGCCCCGCCCCCGAGAAGCCCTCGTCGTCTTCCGCCGCCGCCAACCCCACTAAGGTGCCCACGCCCACGCAGCCCGGCGGCATCTTCGTCACCGTCAGCGACGCTTCCACCGCCAGGCCGTCCGCATCCAGCACGTCCATCGCCACGCCCACCACCATCCAGATCTCTACTCCCTCCGGTGCTCCTCCCGCTGGCACTCCTCCAGCTGCCGCTCCTCCCGCTGGCACTCCCCCGGCCGGCACTCCTCCCGCCACCACCAGCTCTGCTCCTACCGCCGCGCCCACCTCCGGTGGTAACGGCGGCGCCTTCCCCGCCGGCGCTGCCTGCGACGACCTCGGCTCCTGGAACTGCATCGGCGGCAAGGAGTTCCAGCGCTGCAGCTCTGGCAACAGGTGGTCCGTTGCCCAGCAGCTCGCCGCCGGCACCAGCTGCAAGCCTGGCGTCGCCAAGGTCATTAGCTTTGTCTAAGCTGCTGCATCAAACACGACTGGAGGGTTGAACCTCGGTAATGGGGACAGAAAAAGGAGGAACTTGAAAGGCATGATTTGAATGAAAACCCTCCCCCCACATTTATCATTGTACCATTTTCGGGGCTCTTGCTACCCAACACCATCTTCATTTCTTTTCTCTGGCCAATGATAACTGACCTTGTTGCGTTGGATTTGGATTTGTCTTTTTATTCTTTTACTATTCAGAAAAATTTCATGTGTTTTTATATCGAACTTTGTGTTTTTATTGACATGGTTGGAATTGTTACGTTTGCCTTGAACCCCCTCGGCGAGAGATAAAGAGAAGAGCGATATCTGGCTATATCTATCTCTTGTTCCTCTTCGGGCGCCTCTTGGGAAACAGAAGCCAAGAAAAACAGCCTATCCCTGGAGTGAGCTCTTGATGCTTGTGTAGATAGATGTGCGAATCGATCACTGCTTTCAAAGCAACTTGTATGGAGCCTGCTGTATGTAGTCATGATCAATGTGCGGTGGCCAGCTATGACGTAGTAAAGTGCAATTTATACATGATTCTGGTCTTTTCAACGCACATTCGTCGCTATGTTGAATGCATCAAAATCTATGTATTTGGTAGTTGGAGTAAACTCACCGTGCGTGGCCGGAGGCAGCCCAAGTGTGGCTGGGAAAGGACTGCGCCTTATTAGGCCCAGGCAGGTAGCGTGGTGGCATGGTAGCAGAACGCTTGGTTTCTCTAGTAAGCACTAACAGAACGATAACCAGCCAGCCATCTTGTATGAAGAGGTAGGTGCAGCAACTTCCCCCACAGCCCTGTAACCACTGTAAATCATCACGGTGTAAATAGACGCTCCCTTGCACGCTTTGAAGGCAGGTACGCGCCCTGGTCCTCCGGCCTACCTGTCCTTTTTTCTCCATTCCTCGAGTCACTTCATTCTTTCATTTATATTTGCGTCAGTACATCAACGAGAAACATTATTTGGTCACTTCAGTCTACTTGGGCCCTTCTCTACATCAACTCTTTTCCCCTCCTCATCCACCAAAACCAAAACCCCAGCGGTGCCGACGCCACCTTTTCCCCCTCTAAAGAGGGTACAATCGCGCGACCAACCTCTCCCACAGGCCGACAGTCACACCCTCCTTGCCTCCCTCCCTCCCCTCCCCCTCCACCTCGGTCTGCTTTTTGACTTTCCCCCCCTCTCGAAA
>JARJPL010000271.1:0-39880 GCA_030782805.1 Aschersonia sp. MBC 622 | reverse complement strand
GACTCAGACCAGTAGCCAAGCTTTTCGCTCTCGGGCTCGCACCGGCTGCATGTGTCGGTGCAAGCTTTGCGCTCCGTCCCGCCAAGTTCGATGCACTTGAGCCGGCGCCTGTCTCACGGAGGCTTCGTCAACGCGAAAACCCTCCCACAGGTCGGCTTTCACCTCGAATCATTGAGCAGCTGTCACGAGGGAGCATCTTTGGTATGAATCATTGCGACTGTACTGCTTAGAGTCTTGTGTTGTCTGCTAATACAATTGGTGTGTCGCAGGATTCGGAGCCGGCGTCGTCATTGCCTTCTTCTCCCGCACCCTGGTCTTCCTCGGCGGTTTGATCGCAGGATCCTTACAAGTTGGTCTACTTTTACCGTGATTTGTGTGGCGTCTCTAACAGCCGTCCAGGTCGCCTCACGAATGGGCGTCGATGTCTTCAGCCTGATTCCGATTGACCGGAGAATCTTGACCGAATCACCATTGCTAAGGATGTGGGTTGGGAAGCCGTGGTTTACATCATCGTTTTTATTGACTTTTATCCTTGCGGCATTCGTGCGCCTTTAGATGGGCTGGGTGTTACGCTTGAGGAAGCCGAGAGCCAGCTCGTTGTTAGCAACAAGGCCCTGGGTCTTTTCCAAAGTCTCCTTGTTCTTGGCATTAATCCAGCTCTTTTCCTCCTGGGAAAGTAGGCTCTTGTCCATCAGGTTATTGCAGTAGGGAACCATGGTGACATTCTCGAACCCGTAGTAGGGCGTGCCGCCGAAGTTGTTCTTCGTCTTGACCTCCTTGACTACGATGACATTCTCAATACGAATGCCGAAGTTGCCGTCCTCATAGTAGCCGGGCTCATTCGAGATGACATTGCCTGGCTTGAGGGGAAACTCGCTGTATGCAGGGCGGGCACCGATACCCATGGGCCCCTCATGGACGTTCAGAAACGAGCCGACACCGTGCCCAGTGCCGTGGCGGAAGTCGAGGCCGGCATTCTAGGGGCATTAGTTATGATGCGGCTTGCAACGCATATCAAGTGACCTACCCAGAGGAATTGTCTGGCAAAGGCGTCTAGGGCGAAGCCGGTGGCGCCCTTTGGGAAGATGGCACGGTCCAAAGCAATAAGACCTTTGAGAACACGAGTATAAGCCTCCTTCTCCCGCTCAGTCGGGGTGCCAAAGTGCATCGTGCGAGTTGTGTCCGTGGTACCGTCGTAGTATTGAGCACCGGCGTCACAGAGGTAGACGGCGTTGGGATCGATGATCGAGCTCTTGCCATGTCTGGCATGGTAGTGCATGATGGCCGCGCTAGACAACAATTTAGCCCATTGATCCCATAAATCACATCAAAATGCCCAAGCTTACTTGGGACCGGTGCACGAGATGGTGGCAAATGACTCGCCGACGAATAGATCCTGCTTCTTACGAAACTCCATCAGCATGTCGGCGGCTTGCGCCTCGTCAATGGACGCCTTCTTCTCGATAAGTTGGTTCTCGAGCCAAGCATAGTACGAGGTTAGGGCAGCGCCGTCGCGGATGTGGCAGGCTCGCATTCCCTCTAACTCGACCTCGTTCTTTACCGACTTGGCATCGGTAATGGAGCTTTTGACTTCCTCAACGTTATCCTCACTGCCGATGGCAGTTTTGACAGCCCATGAGGCGGTGTCGGTGATCAGGTACTTGCCGTCCGAGGCCCCCTCGACATCGGCGAAGAAACTGCTATAAGGCTTGACCTTGACTTCGTTGGTAGTGAGGTGCTCACGGACGGACTGGTTGACCTTGGACTCCTCAACATAGAGAATAGCCTCGCGATGTGTGATGGAGGCATAGCAGTAGAATACCGGGTTATACTCGACATCGTTACCACGCAGGTTGAAGAGCCAGGCGACCTCGTCCAGAGCAGTGACGTACAGGCCGGTGGCCTTCTTCTTGGTGATCTCCTCACGGAGCTCGGCGAGCTTGTCCTTGACGGTCTTGCCAGCATACTTGTCCGGGTGGATGAAGACCTTGTTGGTAGGGATGGTGGGACGTTCGTTGCCCCAAATTATATCGATTAGGTTCTTGGTGATGGCCACCAGTCCCGAGCCACCAGCCTTTTGGATCGTCTCCGTGAGTTTCTTTGCGACAGCGGGGGTGAGGAGAGTAGGGTCAACACCGGCCGTCTTGCCGTCCTTGCACTGCTCGGCAACCCAGTCCTGCCAGGTGATCTCCTCGGGGATACCAAACTTTATCAGTCTCCAGTTGTCATCGAGCTGTTGTGTGGCCTGGTTGAAGTATCGGCCGTCCGTCGACAGTGCGGCCGCCTCCTCGCTGACAACGGCAATTCCAGCAGATCCGTCAAAGCCCGAGATGTACTCTCGGCGATTGAAGCAGTCCGCGGCGTATTCGGAGGCGTGGCTGTCACCGGATGGAACAACTGCCTCATATCAGCCCTAGGCGACCCGTTTTCTTTCAAATGGACTCACTGTAAGCACTGATGTTGTTTTCTTTCATCAGCTTGCGGAGCTCCGCAAGGCGGGGTGTAGTGTTTACACGATCCATGGTATTGAACAATGCTGATGTATGACGAAACGCAGCGGTACGGGGAAGAGATTGAAAACTCGAAAGACGAAATGTGTGTTGTCTCCAAGGAATTCCCGCTGGCCTCAATCGTGGCATCGAAAGGCCCTTGGTGGGGGAATTGATATATCTTGCGTAACAGCTTGCCGTCGCCGGATACATGCGGTTCTGGTACCCCTCCCCCACCACTTGTGATGTGGATCTAGTTGGACGTCGCATGCTCCGTTCAGATATAGATCTAGCTAGGTATGAGAAGTTCCACCGCGTTACGCTATCAGTTTAAGGCTCATTTCTGACATCACGAGGCCAGGGACACTTCCCATGAAGCAGGAGGTATTCTCCAGATGATATGTAGATAGATAATTGACATATAAATCCACTTACAGAGGGCCTCGGCTGGTTGTTCGATATCAAGAGTTTTCACTAGTTATGGCTGTTCATTGAACTCGCTCGCGTACTTTTGTATCAAGTGTAACAGATCTACTACATAGCACCTCGTTTTTGCATCCTCGATAGAGAGATGCTATAAGCTCGTGCTGACCTGTTCTTCCTTGTTTTCAACATGTGATGGATGTGTGTATGTCGCAGTTTGGCAAATATCCTACGGGTAGTAATTAATTACGTGCATGAAAAGACCAGTCGTCAGGGCTATCGTTTAGCAAGTTTCGGCTTCGGTTGTATGATGAAGGTCGATTCGACGCTGTTTCCACGTTGAGTCGGAAAGGTTTTCAGGGATGCTGTGGAGATAAAAGCTAATAAATTATTAACAATTGGCTTTGTCACTGTGGCTCAGAAGCAGTGGCAGGCCTTCGAGCATTCTTTTTTATTGGTGCCATAGCTTCGAATCTATCAAAGGCAGCAACAACAACAGGCTGTCTGGACATAGGCTGTGATATTTTATTCTACAGAGTTTGGAAATATTCTCGACATTCGGCTGTTGTTGCTTATCTTTTTGTTTTCGTTTACACGATGGTATTTGTGCGGGAAAGTTTTTTTATTCTTTTGGGATCAGAAGTATCCGTTACACGACAAAAGGCTACGGTATCGGGGAGTTGAAAAATGCAACGCACCCATCCTATGCGAGGGGAAGACAAACAACAAGACACAGTAATTTTGGAAGCTTTATTAATCACATTTTACCCGTCTCGAGTTTTGGAGCCTGTGTTGCGTATAATATGATCATTTTTACTTTGTCGTGTTGCGTGAGCTGATTGCATCCTAGCTGGTAGGGCACATCTCGAAGTTCCACACCTTCGGCACACCGTTAGCTGCATGTCCAGCTACATGCATCAAGTCAAAAAGTTGAAGCTTCTGAGATGTCTTCTTCAAAGCTGCATCGGCCCGTATCGCGGCAAGGGCTATCATCCACCAGCTATTGTGTTTCGTCAAACATCTGCAATGCAGCGGTACCTTTCAACGCAGTCTCTACAGCCTCGAGTGATCTTTTCCGGCATCCAGCCGACGGGGGTGCCGCACCTAGGCAACTATGTTGGTGCACTACGGCAATGGGTTCAGCGTCAACACGAAGAGCCAGAGTCTACTCGCCTGCTCTACTCGATTGTTGACCTGCATGCTATCACGATACCACAGAAGCCTGATGTTTTGAGGAAGGCGAAGAGAGAGGCCTTGGCTTCGTTGCTAGCAATTGGCATTGATCCAAGCAGGTGTACCTTATTCTATCAGTCAGACGTACGTATGACGAGATATACAAGTGTACGGAACAACCGCAACTAAATATCAACAAGGTTTCAGGCCACTCGGAATTGATGTGGATACTATCATGCACGGCATCAGTAGGATATCTTTCCCGAATGACGCAGTGGAAGGTGAAAATATATGAAACGCTATTGGCAAGAACGGTGACTAACAAGTCGTCCAGTCAAAGCTCAAGTTGACCCAGTCGTCGCATTTGGGTGATGGGCGCGTTGGAAACAAACTCAAGCTCGGCCTCTTCTCTTACCCTGTCTTACAGGCTGCCGATATTTTGGTTCATAGGTTAGCAACCTAATACGGATCCGCATCTTAATTCTGGTACGCCGACTCACAGCCTTCCAGGGCAACCCATGTTCCCGTGGGTCACGATCAACAACAACACATTGAGTTTGCACGCGAGTGTGTGACCAACTTCAACCATGCATATGGACCTCATCTCGTCTACCCTGATATCATTATATGTAAGATCTTCTCGGTTACCTCACTGATGTGGTGCTTATGGACACGCCTTCACAGCACCAGTACGGCGAGTGATGTCACTCACGGAACCATCGTCCAAGATGTCGAAATCTCACCCACTAGAGAGATCTCGCATCTTACTAACTGACAATGCGGACACGATTCATGCCAAAGTATCATCCGCATTAACAGATTCTCTGCCGGGTATTAGCTATGATGCTGAGAGTAGGCCAGGTATTGCGAACCTGCTGGACATTCTATCGATCTTCGACTCGGAGGGTAGGACTGCGACGCAACTAGCCGCAGACTTCATCAGCCCGCGGGAACTGAAGGCGACCGTTTCTGAGGCTGTTATCAAAGGTATGGACGGCATCGGACGACGCTACAAGAAGCTGCTGGAGGACCCGGAGTTCCTTGATCATGTTGCCGCTGAAGGCGGGAAGAAAGCACGCCAGAGTGCGGACGAAACCATGCATCTCGTCAGGGAAGCCATAGGCATATAATCTCAGTCGCGTGATTGTGCAGATTACTTGCATCAACATTTGCATTGACCCATGCACGACGTCTCTTCACTCATATTACATAGTTATCCATTTATGTACTATATACTTCTCCTTACGGCTTCATGCTGCATATGAGAAGTTCGTTCCTCTAGCTGCGAGCCAAAAGTCGCGAACCACTTGATTGGTGGCGCGAGCGCCGCGTAGACTTAAAAAGGTTAGTATTTGGTTCATGGTGCCTGCTATTTGATATCTTGTTTCTGACCTTGCCACTTTCTTCACGAACATTACTTTCTCGGTTTGCGAGACCTTTGCGCTTGGAAAGGAGGGGTGATTTAAGCTAGCGTCCAGCCATTCTTTTGCTCTTGGGTGTCTGTTGACCAGTTTCTTCAGAGGCTCACTGAGCTTATCTAGCTCGCTTCGAGAAGCGTTTCCCCCTATATTTCTTGCGAGACTCTGGCAAAGAAGGGGCCCAAGTGTATCCATAGCACCCGACATTGCGTTTTGGAAGCTCTCGTCGCTGCTTCTAACATTAACAAATGTTGCCTGTTTTAGTTAGCGAGGCGTAATTTCATCGGCTGAGATTGCACACACCCAGAACTCTGCTGCTGCTGCCTTAGGCAGAGGCTCGTTGCCGTCCAGCGCCTGCAACGCGAAGAAAAAGAAGAATTCTGCCATTTCTGCGGGTTGGATGTGAAGAATGACAGACGGGTCCTTGGTCAATATTCGGCTAGAAATCTCCATGGCGTTCTGCGCAACCTCTGGCTCGGCCGAGATGTCAATCTGCGACGCCCCTACAGCAGCACCTGTGTTGTCATAGGGAAATTGTCTCAAAAGTCCAATGACCCAAGACAACACCGCGGACAAGATGCCCTGTTGGCTATTCTTGCCTTGCACTGAGCTGGTGAATGAGCACGCAGTGCTTATGAACAACCCTACTCGTGGCGTAGCAAACGAATGTGAGGTCAGGTATTGGGCGACCTCTGAGGGTGGAAGGACAAAAGGGCCTGCCTCGCTTTCTGAGAATCCGGTTCGTAGGACATGACAAATTTGCTCGGTGATCTCGCTACTGTTTGGAAACATTTTCTGAAGCTCCACGATCACAGTAACAATCCGCCTTTGAAGTTGTGGTAAAACGTCATCATAAAGCACGGCAGGCTGCTTCTCATGCTCAAGATTGATAGCGTTTTCAGCGGGGGTTTGCACACCCTTTCCCATACCAGCCAGGCATCTGAGCACCTTGAGTGCCATGTGAAGACTCGGATTCTCTTCCGGCGAGGTATCCAAGCAAACTAGTTGGAGTAAGTCACTGTCATCGCCTTTCTGCATGCTGAGACGTTGACATTTCCGTAAATCCATCTCAATGAATTCCAGAATCCGCCCGTATTGCGAGTATCGCTGTGGAGGGCTGGCGATAGCTTGAGCAACCGAAGACAAAGCTCCAATCGTTCTCTCGCTGGTTACGCAGTCTAGTTGCTGCTGGCTGACAACCCGCGCATACTCGGCCAAAAAAGCATCAATATCTGTGTGCAGATGAGCTCTGCAAGAGGAACATAGCCTGAGTATCGATTTCGACGCTACAGACGCCATTGCTTCATTTCCGAGCGAAGAAAATAACAACTCGAGCGCTGGCGGCAGTAGAGCTGGGTTCCTCTCAAAGTATTCAGTGTACAGCTCGATCAGTTGGAGACACGTCTGTTGGGTTCGTGTCGGTACTGTTGCCCGTCCGTCTCGAAGGATTGTGAATAGCTTCGAGTGAAAGACTGATGCCAAGAAGCTGTCACAACGATCATCGACCTGGCAGCAGTCGGCGAGACCCCCCAGGCAATACACAGCCGCCTCGAGTCGCAACCATGCAGCGTCCTTCAGCGATAAAAGCACGGTTGCAGCAAATCTTCCCAGCAACTGCGGGCCCACCAGGGCGTAGACAGATTGGAGCAGGTCAACAACATCTTTTCGTGAGTCGGCAAAGCCTGCTCTATCGTTTGAGTCCCAGTCTGCTACTGCTGCACTTGGTGGGTACGTAATCTTTTGCCATGCGTTGGAGCATGCCTTCATGAGTAGCGTATAGGCAGGGGCTTTCCATGGCTCTTCTTCACTGTCGTCGACCGATAAATGATCTGGTATCGTCTCCGCGAATGAGGACCAGAACTCGACAAGGGGGACAAAGATCCTGTCTTCCACAACGGGGTAACCTTGAGCGAGAAGAAGATCGCAGAGGTGAGATAATATCTCGGAGCTATCTGCGTGACAGTTCTGTATCAGTAGAGGCATCCTTGCTTCCGCAAAAGCCAGTAGAAGCTGGGCAAACTGTATGGAATCGAATGTAAAGTCGCCATCCGTCATGCGCTGGTAGTATTCCGCTGCCCATGGACTCTTGAGCAGTATTTCGAGAACTTCATTTGTTTCCGGCGTGAAGAGTGATGGATTGTTGGATAGAGCTTCGATGAGAAGCTCTACTGAAGCATCATACACGGTACCAACCGTCAAGAGCTCGATGACGTTACCTAGTAAGGGTTTCACTAGTTCAACAACGTCGGTTTCGTGAGTAGGTGCCTTCTGTGTAAAAGTAACCCATGCCTATGATGACTGTTTTTAGTTTTCATTGATCTTGAACACACACTGACTCCCAGCCATACCTGAAGACATTTGATGGCGTCTTCCAAAATGGATGCCGGGACCCCTTTGCTTTGCAGGGATCTTGACAATATCGTTTTGAAACTTGGTGTACTGTCTAGTACTGCTTTATATGACGACGCGCTTGGTTTAACATCAGCGGCTATCGGTTTCCGACGTGGTCATGTAGCTTACTTCTTCGCGGAATTCGGGTCCAGCCGCAATACGTCCTCGACGACGTGCGTGGCTACCCATAAGAGTGCCTGCATTTGTCGTTGCCCTAGCATTTCTATCATATGACACATCTGAAGGCTGGGCTCCACGGTGTCCGGGTAGCAGACCTGGTTGTTTGCTAAGCATACTCCGATGTGGTCGAGGAAGCGCGGCCATATCGTATGATACCGGAGAAAAAATGTTGATAGAGCAGACACGAGCTTCCTTGTAACGAGGCGACTTTCGGCTTGTCTGATGAGGTTCACGTACCATCCTATTAGACAGATCAGCAGTTCTATAGCTTCTTCGTCCGAAATGGACGCGCTGGACGACGGGTCAGCTTGTGCGGGCTATGAGACCGCTTGCTTCCACAATGCTCACCTTTGTGTATTGAGTTTAATAATGATCGTGAGCACTCCGAAGAACTGAACTTTCTCATCTCGTCGACTTAGCAGTTCTTTTGATAGAGTCCACGCCTGTGGCAGGCTTTGTATCCGCGCCAGCGCCGCCTGTGTGCTTGCGATGACCTCCGGCGGGTTTGGTTGGTACAACGATATTATCAACTGCTTGTTTGTTAGGTTGCTACCTGGTGATTGTTCCGTGGCTTGACAATGTACATACCTGCTCGACCCTCTCGGGTACCATCATTTCTTGTAATTCCATTCCGCGTCCGACTAGAGATCGCGCCCTGGTGGATTAGGTCTTGGCTCTTGAGTGCGAGGGTTGGAGGGAAAGCACAGCTAGCCGAGCAGAGAAGTGCATACAGGAGGGCCAAAGGAGTGGCCAAGCAAGGGTGCGAACCGAACTGAGTGTAGTAAACCGCCGAAAAGTAAACGTGCCAGAGAGCAGTACTCACGGAAGGACGAAATCGACCAAAGCCGCGAGATCAAGAAACAGGGTAGGTCCTCGTTTGGCTGCCCCACCACGCAGGTGGCTGTAGCTGTCACACACTGTACAGATACCCGGCCGTGCGATGAGGACGGTTGAAGAACAGCGAAGAAGGATTAAACTGCGACCAAGCAGGAAAGAAAACACATCAAAGAAGTGACATCGAAAGGAAAGAGAGAACGAAGGGAAGCCAAAGAAAAGAGAGAGAGAGAGAGAGAGAGAGAGAGCATACTGCCACTTTTTAGAGGGGTGGCGACTAGTTGAACATCGACAGATACAACGCGATTTGATCCTGCGAAGTCGGCAGCTACCTAGGCGCTTGCACAACTCTTGCCCATTGAGTCTCCGAAAATCGATTAAATTTATCACACAAAGCAATGTCGCTGTTCTTCAGCCGCCTCGAGACACCACCATGAGATAGCTACATATTGTTACACAGTAAAGAGACACAGGAAGTAGAGCGAGCATTGGCTTAATTAAGGAGCTGAAGGTGTGCTGGCACGAGGCATGGCACGCGACAGGCCCAAAGAATTACTCAAGCGACCGTGGCTGAGCATCTCCTCGGCCTCAGCTTCCGTGACTGATCTGGTCTGACTGAGATGCTCCCATGTCGACGATAGCTCACCATCACCAGCTTCCAGGAACTGCTCGTTGCGCTCAACGTCCGTAGGACCAAACTCCCAAAAGTTAGCCTTCATGCCAATGCCGTAGTACTGATGCTTCCGAAGATACGCAAGCCAAAGCTGTACAGTCTCGGGATTCCCATCCTGAATCTGTATCATGCGGCGTAACGTTTTACGCTCAAAATTCTCCTGCGACTTCTTAAAAATGAAGTGATCCCTTGGGACTGTCCAGCGCTCCGTTATACGCGGCAGTGGCACAGGCCCCAACGCGGGTAGACCCAGATAATATGCGGCTCGGAGTGCAAAATCGGAGAAGACATCGAGCGGCTGCACGCTGTAAGATCGAAGTTGAAGGTCGCACGAAGGAAAGCCATGCTCCGCAGTGCGACGAAGAGGTTTGAGGTGGACGGCCTGCGCTGATCGTGGATTGCGTAGCTCATCGTCCTGTGCAGAACGAGAAGGTATAGAGTGTATCGTCCGCGATTCCCCCAGGCTATCTGTGCCGTAGGATCTGATACAAGTTAGCCAATGGGTTACGACATCCTTGAGTAAAATCGATGCGAACCTGTAGGCTAGTCCGGCCTGACTGGTCCGTTGCAGAACCGGCTTTGGGGTTGTAAGTATATGTCAAAGCCATCAAACAGACCGGTGCACCTACTCGTAGACGCGCCAATTCGGGCGAGATATGGCGGCGCATTGTGATATCGCGTGTAAGATGCAAAATGAAGTGGACGCCCGGTTTGACGGGTTGCATATTGCCCTAGGGGTGTGGAGAGGCTGCCACCAGCCAATCAGAAGATCTTAAGAGATCCACATCAATACATTCACGATCTACAAACACCACCCAAAAAGTACCATGTCAAGATTTACATCGCGCGGTGTCCATGTCCTGAATAAAGTCATCACTCATGTCGATAGATTCAGTTATGTATCTTAAATGGGCGTTTTCATATACTACTCTTGGAGTGGCGTATGGCAGGCAAGTTCAACTAAGTCTACTGCTTAGTGCTAGCGTTCGCGTCTTGCGACAGAGCTCGCGTGTCCGGGTGAGACGTTAAATCTGCCGGAAGCCCTTCAGGGTACTGTGCCTGTGTGATGCCTCAAGCTGCCCCATAGTTTATTGCTGCCCAGTCCGAGTGGTGTACGCTGCGAAGGCAGCGTCCCTCTCATGGCGAATGTATGATACCAAATAGTCACGCGGCCCGAGGGGCACTTCAAGGGTAACCAGTCTCTAAAAGACCGAATTTTGGCTCGGGACCGAGTATGCTATCGCGGTTGTCAAGCTTCAGCCGCGCCCCTTGCGCCGCTGGGCGACAAGTTTCTGGTAGAAGGCCTTGTTACCAGACGTCTTCTTCTTCTGAATGGCGGCATATTTTGCCTTCAGCTTGTCGTTCGCATGATCTTTCATGACTTCACCCAGGATTGTCTGTCGTCTTTCCTTGCGGGCAAGTCTTGCGCTGAAGAAATCGGCAGGGCCTTCAATGATCTGACCGACCTGGGAATATTTGGGTGCTTCTGTTCTTAAGCTTTTTTTCTGGTGCTTCGGATCTAGCAGGCCTCGCATGCGAAGAATCTGCCAATCTCTCTTGAACTCTGCAGTAAGAACGGTTTTGGGAAGATCGAACCAATTGGAGCCGGCGGAATCCTATTTCGACGTTAGCAGCCGAAGCGCGATGACCAATTGTTTGCTTGAGACGTTTCTGGCGGGCCACATTCAGAAGAGAAAGTGACATGAAAAACAAAGATTCAGAGTAACTATGATAATGAATAAATCATGGAGCCACGAAGCGTTTATCCAAAACGGACGATACCTCGTGTCAGGGTACCGTAAGTGGTTACTTCTCATCACCATCAAAGGGGTAGTTTGGTTGAAAAGAGATAGAAATAACTCGGCCACCATACCTTGGTTTTGGTGTTGCTGGTCGTCTCGTTCTTTACGATACGGACGAGTCTTTGTTCACCGGTAGGCACTGTGGCAGCGACGGGAGCAAGAGCTTCAATTGTGTCCAGTGCGCCATCACATGGTTTGTTGGTAACAGGGCTTCCCTGCAGGCGGTGCTCAGCTTGGAGCAGAAGCTCAGATACCTGCTGTCTGCTGATTCTTGACATGACAGACGAGTCACGAACTCTGTAGACTGGTCCAGCCAGTTGCTGGAGTAGACGTTATATCTGAGATGCTAAGCAGAGCTGAAGAGTTGCAGGTTGGAAAAAAGTTTCTGAGCGGTCGATAAAAGAACATCCTAGACCAAAGAGTGGAGCCGACATGGACCCGTGGTAGTAAATAAATAGTAAGTAGTGCTATTCAGACGAGAGCTTTTTGCTAGCCGGACGAGCCTCACGTGACGTACCGCACCGGGACTTCTAAGGTACCTAGATTTACTCACGCACATCATATAAAATTAAGTATCTAAGAAGAACCGCTAGGATAGGAAGTCTATTTTCTTTTTGCTGGCGCCGCTGGGCGCGGAAGAATTGATGATCTGTGCGGAATCGTTGAACTAATGAGAATGCGTTTTTTGAGTGATTTAGCGAGTGTTGAGAGCTTTAAGAGGCGGCGGCGGCGGCAAGAGGGGTGGTTTTGGTGGCAGGGACAATTAATATATTGCATTTTTAAAAAATACCTCTATTTGTATGTGACTTACACTAAAAGATAGGTACCATTGCAGCCCTACTAGTAGAAAGCTCTTGTCCGTGTAGCAAAAATGGGTCGTCCGAAAGCACTACTCAATAGTAAATACACTCAGCGGGCTTGTACTCCCTCATCATTTGCGTGCTGAGGGACCTCTCTCGAGGTGGAGCCTCCAACCTCGTTAGCACAGTGATGTATACAGTGTGTAGTAGCTCACAAAATCGCCGGCACGAATTCAGTCACTGCGGAAGCAAGCTTTGGCGCGACAAAGAGTTGGCACTGTGTACTTCGGGTCATTGCCGGAACTTAGGTAGTTTGGTTGCAACACAGATACAGGCATTCAGCCAAACGCATCGCTCGTCCTCATATCGCTTCGTTACTACATTGCTGCAAACCGAGCTGCGCAGAGATCCGCTAGATATTGTCGCATTGGGATTCAGGCGGCCGAGGGAAAACGAAATTATCGACAAATCTATCACGCAGAGGCTAATAAATAGCAGTCATCGCGTATTTGGCGACGATGGACTCACAGAACCAATCGGCGCAATCCCAACAACAGGGACGCCCCGCGCCGGTCTATGACACAACACAAGGTGGCCATTACGGTGAGTCATCTTTTTTTCATTGGCTCTGACTTCTTATTATGATACTGATGGCCGCTATTTCAGGTGCTTGCGCCGCTGTATGTGTATTCGCTGCTCAGCAATGTCGCTCCTCTTCTGACAATGAAACAGCTAGCGACGCAAGGATTCGCCCCCGCTGAATTGTACACGGGACCTTGGGCAAACGTTTGTCAGCCTAATTACGCCGTGATGGGCTTATACCATGCTACTGACTGACACTTACGCCGATAGGTTCACCAAGGTCTTACTGGACAGTACAAGGATATTTTGACAACTTACTGGCAGCAGACCATTACTCACCTAGAGAGTGAGACACATGATTACAAAATTCACCAACTCCCCCTGGCACGGATCAAGAAAGTAATGAAGGCAGACCCTGAAGTCAAAATGATCTCTGCCGAAGCACCGATTCTATTTGCCAAGGGCTGCGATGTTTTCATCACGGAGCTGACAATGCGGGCTTGGATCCACGCCGAAGAAAACAAGCGCCGCACACTTCAGCGTTCCGACATTGCGTCTGCGCTGGCGAAATCTGACATGTTTGATTTCTTGATCGATATTGTACCCCGAGAGGAGGCAGCATCTCACGCCAAGAGAACCGCTGCGCAACCCGCACCACCGGTTGGAAGCGGTCAGGCACGCATGTCTGCTAGCATGGCACAGCCCAATTCACACCCAATGGCTGGAGCCGAATACATGAGTGCCCACGGAATCACGAATGAGCAGGATTACCGTCAGAATCCCACGCTATACGCTGGCCAAGTCCCTGCGGCAGCCTCTGCTGCATATGGTCAAGCGCAGGCAGCGGGCACGATCTATGGTGAGATGGACAATATGTACCCATATTCGGGCATGCAGGCCCAGCAAGTAAGCTCACAGCCACCTTTGCTCAATATCACTTATTGACATGCTTATAGGCACAGATGACATCCGAAGAGTTTGAGTGAGAATGAGCCGTGCTGTCACAGCAAGTCGCCGGCGCATTAGCAAATCATGCTTGCTCATTCCCCGCTGCTTATTCTCTCCTGTCGGTTCTGGTGCCTGAACTATTGAGACAGGGTTCAATCGTTACGGCTTTTATCTTGTCTTTTATTCGATATCATGTTCCTTCAATTCCCAGTAGATCTGTGCAGGAAGCAGACACCATGGTAAAAAATGAATTCGCTTACTTGACAATACAATACATGCTATTTCTTACAGCTCATTTCATCATTCCGAACCTAGAAGATAAATTGGATAGCGGCGCACCTCTGCTAGACGTCTGCGCGGCACTGCTGTTGAGCCTGTGACCATGTTTTAGCATCTTCCGTTGAAAGATTGTCTGGGGACGACATACTTCTCTAGCAAAACAGGGCCGTTGAGGGCGTCGACTCGGTTATACTTCTTATTACGCACTGACATATCGTAAAATTCATCGTGATTATCGGATTGTAGGAGGTTGACAGTTTGTTGCAACTCATCCAAGTTTTCCTTGAGCATCTCGCCGTTCTCAAGACTATCGACGAATTCCGTCAAATATTGGACATCCTGTGAAAGGGCTGATACAGCGCTTGAGCTAATAGATTTGACCTCGGGTGAGAGTGGGAGTGCCTGCCATGACCAATGGTCAGTATGTCCGTAAAGCAGTGAATGGGTACGCATGCTTGATGTTTCATACCAATATCTTACTCGCAGTATGGCTCAATGCGTCGAAGTAAATGAGCTCTTTAATCTCTCGGGGAAGGCCCAAAAGGGTAGAGTTCATGATATTTGAGAGATAACGAGTAAGCGTCTGCATATAAGAACTGGGCTCTGATGGATCGGTTGTCGTAAACCTGAGCGAGGAATTTTAGCTTGTGACCAGGCAACCAGGCATGCTAGCAACGTATCTTACCAGTCGTATTCAGCTGTGTCTACAAGGTCATCAATCTTCGAGTTAACAAGCTCAAAAATCCGCTTCTCCGCCGTCTTTTTGTTATTTCGAAACTCCTCAGTGGCGTTGAGCTTCAATGTGCCGCCAGCTGAAGTGGAAGACCTTGCGCTTATAAGAAGAAGCTCTAGTTCTTGGCATGCTGTTTCGAAATGCTCCAGATTGATCAGAATCTGAACGATTTGACCGAGATACTGAGAGCTGAGCCGCTCAACAAGAGATCGACAGACCTTTTCTGTCAGAAGCTCATCGAGGGACTACATCACAATCAGAAAAGAACATTCTTTCAGGCCCAAGAGCATGTGAAGAGGGATGGAAGAGGTGACGACCGATTGAAGAGAGACATACCTGCCGCAGTGATTCGTCAATAACATCTGAATGCTGAAAGTGGTCGTCCGAGAAAAAATAAAATTGGTTGAGGAAATTCTGAATGTCGATACAACAAAGAGGGTACATTTGAGAGAAGGGCAGGACGCAAGGGAACCTGTCATGGCTATTAGCAGAAGGTTCGCGGAAAGACCAGGCAAGAGACTTACGTGATGTTTTCGACATTATGTTCTGGCGTGTACCAGCTGACATTGAGAACCTTGTCGAATTCTTCCTGTGAATTGATTGCCATGGGCATGTAATCATCTGTTGATACAATCTGACACGAACTTCAAGTTAGTCGTTGGAACGGGGAGTACCTGAACGCCAGGAATCGATACCTCTTGAAAGTCGTCACTGAATCTGCGTTTTAGGAGCTCGGCATATTTATCAAATAGTGTGAGCAGAAAGGTTTCCAGACTCGAGACAGGGTATCCGTACCCCTAGAGTCTATTAGTTTGAACATTGACGTGGGATGCTGTATCCATACCTCCATTGTCTGAATGAACAACGCAACAATTCCTTTGATCTTGAGCAGCACCTCAGCATTCGTCACATCGTTCAGTGCCTTCGATGCTACATTGATGCCTGTGCTGCACATGGATTCCCACAACTCTTCTACCTCAATGGCAGATCGCAGATGTGGAACGCGCCGCATGGTGGCCTTTTCAATGATTGCGAATCCTGTTATGCCTTCCAAGAGGCTACTGAGAGACGATTCGTCCTCCGCAGATAGGTCCATCGAGCTAGGTAGGAGTAAGTCCTTTTGCTGTCGACGCGTGGCGGCATACTCCGAACGGAAGCGATCTGCCTGGTTTAAAGCCTCGTGAATGTGGACTGCTTCAAAAAGAGGAGTGAACGCGATTTGGAGTTCCTCATTGTCCAGTACGTCAAGCTCTTCGTTCTCATCGCAAACAAGCTCTATGGACGAATTTAGTTTGAAATTGGACAAGAATGAGTCTTCCTCAATTCGTTTTTTTTGCCGCAGCCGCCTTTGCTCAGTATAATACCAAGCAAGCTCTCCTAAGAATTGAGATGCTTCTCGTATGCGAAAAAGCCATGTGTTTAGATCAGCCATGACTGCCTCGGAAATTGCTTTCCTGGAGGCGGGGATGGACTTTTGAATGGCGTCAGCGAGCCTATGTTGCGTAGCGTAGCGGTTCTGTAATATGGGAACCAGGTGCTCATTTTGGAGGTCTTCGAGTGATTTGAGAGACGAATAGTATTGCTTTCGCCGCACAAGTTCGTGGGCATGATTGACGGCGTGGAGCACTTTAAGTGACTCCTTTAGAGCGTCAGAGGCATCCGAGATGTTCTGTCGTACAGCCTTTGTATTGACCAACGCGCTCTTTTGCTCCGCGAGCTGTTCGGTGCTGGACTGAATAGATTGATTTAGCTTCAAAATCTCGGCGATGAGCGCGACGGCATCTTCGCGAACGTTCTGTAACTGATTGACAGAGTCTAGAAACTCCTCGTGCTTCGTCATCCCGATTCGCTCGATGTCTGCCTCGCGGTCTTCCGTATATTGGTTGAGACACTGAATAAGAGCCGGCGTTCGGCGGGAGTTCGATGCATCCTTTAGGACTGGAATAAGGTGATCGAGGAAATCGCCATCTGACGATGAAAGAATGATCTGAATGTCATTAGCAGAGAGCATCGCGTTACGAGGTTTAGACATCATAGTACCTGCGGTACTGCGGACGCATAGTCATCGATAGCCTCTATCCGCCGTGGCATCTTGGAGCTGTTGAATTCCCCCAACCTGGCAACTAACTGTCGTTGCAGAAATCACGGTCGAGAATTGCGAGCGCGCGGTCGAACAGCTCGCCAGACGCCCCACATTGCGAGCGGCCTTGCGGCGTTTTACAGGACGTAGTACATATCTTGCACTAGTTAATGTTTTGTACCAAATTCAAGACGCTACCTTCTGGAAAGTCTACCGTGTAAGCTCTTTTAGCTAGTTACTTGCTTGCCTCCCAAAGGGGTAGCAAAAACTGACGCTAAGCTATCAAGAGAGAGTGAAGAAATACGCCGAATGATTAATGCAGAGCATCAGAAAGATGCCAGTTCAAAATAAGTCTCCAATGCCAACATAAACCAGGAAGGAGCACTCCAACACGAATGTACGCTTGAACAACGACAGGTGAGAGGCTATGTAGGTAGTTTGGAGATCTGATTTTCCGAAAAGTGGTCAATGTCAAATATATGCTGGCAGCATTCAAGTTCGACTGGGGCAATCAGAACTTGTAGCAAACCTAGCGAAGGCGGTAGCTAAAGCAGTCGAACAAATCTCAAGCCACCCATGCAGCTTGTCTTAGTAGTTTACCTCAGCTGTCAAGAAAAGGTGGGCGTTGAGCGCGGCATTGGTTTGCTGCCAAACTTGCCAGGTGCAACGGCCCGTCCGTCAACCTCCAACAAACGTCCTTTCACACAAACATCTTGGTTTCTCTCGGTAATGCAAATCCTTTTTTTTTTTGCAACAAACAAGAATCTAGACGCATCATAAACGATTATCTCTAATATCTGGGAGCACAAGCCAAAGAAAACCCCATGATGCCCTTTTCGTCTCCATCTCCTTCTGGAGGCGGCGACTCGTCCATAAGCTCTCCGGATACCAGATTGACAGCGCCATCACCCAATGATGCAATCAAACGCGACGTGTCATCTATCAGAAGTAATAGTGACATTGAAGACAATGGCCTCCACAGAGACAAGCAAATGGTTCACCGCAGACCGAATGAACAGCGTGAACGTGAGAAAGACCCATTCGTAACACCAGGCCGAGCTTCGAAGAGTGGACTGTCTCCGACTGCTTCTGCATTCAGCCCATTCCATATTTTGACGGACAGTCTCACTTATCCAGAGATACGCGTACCGGTCAATATGCTCAGTCAGAGCATGGGAATGTCCAGATGGCTGAAGATAATCGCAGAGCGACCTCTCACTCCACAGGAGGTCAATGGGTGGCTTCAAGTATGTGGCTGCAAGCTTGACAGCAAGTACCAATACTGATAAGAATCAGGATCTTGAGAAGAGCTCAAGAGTCCTCCACGGAGCTAGGAGAATTATCGAAAGAAATGGTATCGTGGGAATCTTCTTCGAGGACATCAGAGATGCATGGCTATTCCAAGATCAGACCAGCTCTTCCAACTTTGACTGGCAAGTCACCCATGTAGGTGGTACCGATACAAAACAGATTCGTTGTTCATGACCATTTTCAAGTTGACCATCAGAAATAGGATGCCTCGGCCGATTTGTATCCCTTGCCTCGAGATAGTGGCCAGTTAGTGGTCTTGGCTACGGTGCCACCGGGGTCAACAACCAGTGCAGAGCAAGTCGTCACAGAAGTTATGACGAACCTTAGAGCCCACGGCGAAATATTTGCATTTGAAAAGAAAATGACCTATCTGGATGGGTCTTTCAGAGGTATTGTTGAGTATTGTGATGTTGTGGCGGCCAAAACCGCGCTCACTCAAGCGCCAACGTCAGAAGGACAGAGTGTAAGTAAAGTCTGGTATATATTTCCTCTTGGGATGAAGTTTGACATTCATATAGGGAATAAGGATTGTCATTGCACCGTATCAGGAGGAAGAGTCGATGCCAACTGGTGGTGCGCGAAACTGCGACACTATTCGCATCTCCAATCCAAACGCTAGCTGGGAGTACGGGCTCGTCAGCTCCAAACAGAACTCGATACCTCAGACTAACCTTTGCCTGAATACATCCCTTGCAATGTATCCGGTAATTGCACAGCCCTCTTATACGCCAAGTTTCCCATATCTGGTAAACTCCTTCATCACCAGTGCGTCAGGCGCCGGAGTGGCGCCGTTGTCAACACCCATTTCGCCGTCCTATCAGAGAGTTTCAGCAGCTTATCGGAAGCCTCCATCTCCAGCCCTCACTGTGCAAAACGGGTTTAGTCCATCGAGATCCAACCCAGCCTACGGTAGATTATATCGGCGGCAACACGCTGCGCGAGTAAACAGAAACTCCTTCCAAAGTCCGAGCAGCCACCACAACCATGTGGACGTGCATCGGATCAGAGAAGGAATCGATGTTCGAACAACGGTATGCTGATATTCTGAGCTTTGAATACTAGTCTCCTAACTATTGCAGATTATGTTGCGCAATATACCGAATAAAGTAGACCAAGCAATGCTCAAGCGAATTGTCGATGAGTCCAGCTGGGGCAAATATGATTTCATGTATCTCCGTATAGACTTTGCAAACGACTGCAAGTACGTCTCGAACGACTTCTTTCTACCTCAAACGGAGGTTTCAACTTTTTACACTAACTCATCTCATAGTGTTGGATACGCGTTCATTAACTTTGTAGATGTAAGTCCCCAACAACATTCGTGAACAAATATAATTGACTCCAAGGAAGCCTCTAGATATTATTGATGTGAGTTCTTGATATTGATCAGAGTACTTTGTATAAACTAAGTTATCTCGCATAGTTTGTCGAGGCACGTGGTAATCAACGATGGTGAGTATCATATCCCGCCTGAACATGGACAGAGCGCTAATTGGACCGTCAAGGAACTGCTTTAAAAGTGACAAGGTGGCCGAGATTTCTTATGCAAGTCAGTTTGTGATATCAATTCCAACACAGTCTTCTATTAATATTTCAACAGCCATACAAGGGAAAGACTGTCTAGTACAGAAGTTCCGGAATAGCTCTGTCATGCTCGAGGCCGCGCACTATCGACCCAAAGCAGGTGTGGCTCACAACGTCGTTCCTGACAATATGTTAATATGCTTTGTATAGCTCTACTTTACCTCAAATGGTCCCATGCCGGAAATGGCTGGCCAGGAAGAGCAATTCCCCGAGCCGGATAACCAATCTAAAATGAAGCGCAGTTGCGAAAATGCTGAGCACGTCGGTCAGTACTCGAAAGAACTGCTCACCACAAAAGCTAATGCTTCCCAGGACTCTTTACACCAAATGCTGGACAGCACTTTCGTGACGAGCAGCGTCGTAGACGCTCGCAGTATGATCGAGGAACCCGTTTGGCCGCTCTTGAAGAATACGACTTGGAGGCCATACAGCATCTTTACATTGGGGGTGAGAGACCGGAATAGCTGTCACTAATAGTCACTGATGTATTCACACCTCAGCGGCAAAAGTGATGTTAGATGCGAGAGAGAAAACTGTTTTGCTATCTATCGCTAAATGCAATGGAGGATTAACCGGCGGAACAGAATAATGTATGAAACACGGCTCGCTATATACAGTCAAACAAATTGCTGCAGTCATCCTTAAAATGAGAAAAGGATTGCTTCATCATTCTTGAACAACTTAGCAGACTATTCCATGTCCCCGAATCTGCGTGTTCGCGAAGCACAGCTCGGGAGTGAGATAATAGATTTGACTTTCGTCAAGAACGCCCAGGAGAAGAAACATCTTCTGGCAAAGAAGGTAGCGGTTTACGAGAGCTTATATGCCGAGCCCCCTTGTCGTAACTCGTTGCCTGCACGGCTGAAGAATGACTGCTTGTCTGCCAATCCGACGCACCATCGTCCAGCTCGGTATTGGGTGTCAAAGGAGGAGACGGTCGCTGATAACCATAGTCGTCCATACTCAACTGAGAGCTGGCCATGGGCCGCTCAGGAGAACTTGTCGCATGGGGTTCTGGTGTGTTTGGCGTTCGCGCATCGAGCGGGTACTCGGGCGATCCGCTCGAATACATGTCGGGCCTCTGCATTGAGGCCAATATCTCCGCAAACGCTTCACTTGTGCCCATTCCCTGGTCTGATAGGGAACCAAGAGTAGGTATTGGAACTCCTCTGGAGAAGATGACCAACAAGAGACAGGAAAGAAGCAGAATGGCCTGCAGAATGGCCATGCGCTTCTGGAAAACAACTTCATCTGCCAGTACATGTAGCCGAGAACTAAGCGCTAGAATATCTCGTTGCGACTGGTCTTTCTGGCTTTCCAGAGCCAAGACGGTTGACTGCCAGATTTGATCGTATTGATCTCGAAAATTTCGCAGCTCTGCCAATACTGTCTGGTTTAGTTCTGCCAGGACTGAAGAGATTTTCAGGATCTGTTTTTGCTCGGATCTTTGAAAAGCATCTTGTACGTGTTTGGACTGCTCTTCGACGTATTTGAGCGACAGTGTCAGGTTTGATTCCACTTGCTGTAAGCGCTTGGTAACAGAGTTGAAAAAACCCTCTTGAATTGTTGGCGGCGATGGAGTGGCAATACTCGTTCCATTGACTCTAGACCTGCTACTCGAGGCGGAGGCCACCGGAATTTTCCCCGTAACGGCCGCAGGCGATAAGGACGAAGTCATTTCCGTTGTGGCAGATCTCATGCCTTTAGATGCAGTCTTGTCGCTACGCTGTTCATCTTCGGGATTTGTGCTCGATTCGCTTGCCGATTTTGCGTCTTTGTAAATTGTAGACGATGTTGCGGTATGGCCTGAGCTTTCCTGCGCGGTTGCAGAGATTTGCCGTTGCTCAAGTTCGATTGTTTGATCATCGACAACTACTCCGTATTGTGCGCTGTTAAGATCTTCATTTGCCACAACCGAATTGTTCATGAAAGTCGGAGGCTTGTCCACCAGGCATATTAATGAGGGCAGTGGGAATGGCGTTGCCTCGATAGTAGGACACATATGAGCGACATTTGCGGATATATTGTTATTCTCCTTGATGTCGTCTGATTTGGATAAGTTTTCTTGAAGGGTGTTTCCGATTTCTGCAACGCCTTCAATCTCACCTACGTGATCATCATCAGGCCCAATCTCACTATCTTTCCACTTGTCGAGCATTCGGGACCCGTGGACTCGTACCAAGGAGACAGGACAGTAGTACTCATTGCCATAATGAGTGAGAAATTCGAGTCTTAGGTACTTTGCCCATATTTGCGGGTTTTCGACCAAAAAGGCTTGTATGTCGCGTGAGTTTCTAGCCTCAAATGTCCCCAGTTCCTTCCATTTCTCCATTCTAACGGGGTAACGGTCGCTGACGCTTACTCTAAAATGACGTATCATGCTGGAGAAGAATTCAAAGTTGGCCAGAACAATGGTATCAACCCAAATATCATCCGTCAGCTCGATAATGACATATTTGTTTGGCGTTGCGCATTCGAGAAGCATATATGTATCTTTGTTCTCGACCAGAATAGCCTTGGAATTTTTGGCGCCGGGGTTTGTTTTGAGGATGGTGGCTCCGGCGTCAAATGACGCAAAGGAAAATCGTTCCTTGCAGGTTTTACCCGCATCCTTGCTGCGGTGGAGTGTCGTCTGTCCAGCTTCGGAAGAGGACTCCTCGGGGTGCTCCCCACCGCCATCATAAACATCTTCAGCATCTACCTTCTCCGCGTATCCACCGAAGTTTAAAGAAATTTCTCCTTCGTCTCCCATATCACTTCCTGTGTATGATTGGGGTCTTTGATGCCCGTCGTTGTGCACGTCTAAGCCTTTCCGTTGCTTGAGATCTTGAGGGGTTTGCCCTGTCCTTTGTAGCATTATATTCTTCCAGTCCTCGAATGACATGAAAGGTTCGGCTGTCGAGTCGGTGTCTGCTGATCCGGAAGCTTTCTGAGCTATCGTAGTTGAATCTTGAATTTCGACCGGTCCCGTCTCATCAACAGTTGGAGTGAGATTATCTCCAGTCGGTGTAGGCTCAGTAGCTGTGAACGGCGGTGTGCTCTCCGCCACGGCTGCTGTGCTTGACCAGCTGCTGGTAAGGCATAGTTGCGGCAGCGTGTGTGTAATATAATTGATCGTACGCGCTTCGCACTGGCTTGTACCGGTTATAGACCCGCCTGAACTTGATCTCGGTGCTGTCTCAGCTTGAGTGACGCGTGTCTGCTCGGTCGCATGGAGGCCTGACGCCGTAGCGAGGAGCAATAGTATAGTCGATACATTGTTTTGTCCTTTCGCGGTAGTCGGCATTTTTTGGGTGTCAGTAAATCCATTTGCGACTACCATGCGCAAATCTTGCCAGCCGTTTTGCCTTGGAAAATGGTTGAAGTTGGTTTGCAGATAACAGGTTGATAGAGGGCAGTTTATTCCTGTCAGGATTGATGTGGGGGTGGACCCATCAACTGACTCCACGCTACTGCCCAACACGAGATGCGGCAGAAGAATGCAGTACCCAGGATTACACACTGATGAGGGATGTTGACGAAAAGAATGGGAATAGAGACTTCTCATAGTTGAAATAGTCATATTTACAGTATTAGTTTCTTCTTTAGCAGGGAAAACGCGGCAGTCTTGTTGCCAGCAGCTAAAAATGACATGAAGCTATTGATGGCCACCAGAGTGTCAATGTCGGTATTGTGATGCTCCGCGTTGTTAGCCTCAATCGCGTTGGAATAGAGATTAGAACCTAATTGGCTGAGACCCAGGAGCTGAAAAAGGCGTCCTGTATTGTAATATCTCTCCGCAAGCGGCCTTGCTCCCTCACTTTCGCCCGCCTCAAAATACTGAGCAAGGAAAGCTTGGCCTTGCAGAAGAAGATACTGGCGGTTTGTTGACTGTCTTTTCAACCCATAATGAACGTATGCCAAACCTAAACTCAGGTTGACCATCGGATTCCTGGGATCCAGTGACCTTGCTCGTAAGAAATAGCCTATGATACACGATGAGACCAACGCTGATATCTGTTCAGTTAGAAAACTCACTAATAGCATATGTATAGCTTGTTGACGTAAATAATATATGACCGTAGAGCATTAGGAGACAGACATCCATGTCGATTCTCGAAAATGTGGCTTCCCCAGCCTCACTTGGTTCAAAGTTTGTGGCAAATAACTGCTCGTAGCTGTTGTCAATAGCCCGGATCTGTCGAAGAATAAACTTCTGTGCCGGACCCGAAGTGTACCAAGACACAGGTGACTGGCATAATCTCGAAAGGAGAGCAAACATCCGATTCGCGTCGGACATGACACCGTTCCTCATCAAATGTCTGGCAATCGCAACACATCGTTCCTCATCGTTGGTATAAATTGCACAAACTAGGCTTATTAGAGTCATCAATCGAGATAGAAGGGGCAAAATCAAATACCGGTCCATGCAATGTGAATCAGAAATTCATAGCTCGAAGCTTGAAAAACCACCGAGTCTTTAGCAGCTTCACACACCTGATAAGCCTCCTCTCGTTGATGGTCTATGGCCAGTCCAATAGCATAGTCCAGGAAGATGTTGAGCCAGTTGTCAAAGGAAATGCCCTGGTGCATTCCTTGGTGAATGCCTGCCACACTGCTGTCGGCTTGTGGTGCGAGAGCTGGTTGCATCTGTATGTCAGACTTGTAATAGTACTGCACATATCATTTATACTTACATCGCGTCAAACGCTCATACATCTGCGACAATTCACTATCTGGCGCTTGTGAAGGCATCGACATAGACACTTGTTTTTTTCCGAGAAAGTGGAGGTACTTGTCCCAGGAATAAAAACGTTTCAGGGATCTGAACTCGTCAACTAAGTCCCGTGATGCATTCATCCACTGTCCAGTGAGATTGACTTGTCCTTCCGAGATTCGAAGTTTTAAGTCTCTCACGATATCATACTGCTTCGACAACTTGATCGCACGCGCTTGCTCATCTTGGCGCAATGTATCGGCACCCGCTAATCGCTTTGGCCTATAGCGCTTTGGAACGTGCAATTGCTTGTTTATTCCAGCATTGGCAGCAATTTGAATAGTCTGTGACATGCGACGTCGGATCTCCCCTTGATGAATAGTTAAACGGCCGGTAATATCCGTTCTTCCAAGGCCAGTTTGGTGATGCCGCGCATCTTGCAGGGCCATAGCTTCTGCTGCCAGGATGAGAGCCTCTTCGCCTTCTTTAGCCTCTTCGTACATATTAGCTAGCTCAATGCGGGCATCAATCGAATCTTCATCGGCATCGATGGCAGCAAGAAAGCACTCCTCTGCCTTTGGCTGCTCTCCGGCTGCAATGTAGCACCTGCCGAGTTGCAGTAATATAGTAGAATCTGGAGCATTTGAAGTCTCGCGAAGAATCTCTAATATACTTGTGGCGACATCTGTAACGGCGCTTTTCATGAGTTCCTCGGCAAGATCATACGCGACAGCTGGGAATTCGCCAACGAAGTCTCTAGTATCTTGCGTGGAATGGTCAAGATAGTTCAGGTGTCTCTGGTGATTGTAAGCGATGTGGTGCATGCAGACAAGTTGAGCTGCTTCTGTAGCTTACCATAGCCTCACCCTTATCCAGGAGTCTAAGGCGTAGCATGGCTAGTCTCATCCTGAGGTCGAGTGGTAGAGATTCACCATAACGCGACGGCGAGAACAATGAATCCGTGAAGTCAGTGCATTGGCTTCGCCTACTACTGTCGATATCCCATTCACGGTCATCATCTTGGACATAATCCCAGTATTGCTCAGACACCCGACCGACCATCCACCTTGCAAGGGCTTTCAATTCCTTAATGGTTTCGCGGTAGCTGCCGCTGGACGCGCAGAGGTCTGCATAAATGCCGATATCGTACCAAAGTCCTTCGAACCTATCTCCCGGTCCGTATGGTATTACAGAGTCGAAGAAGCGCCGGTATGCCGTTTTTGCAGATGCGTTGTTAGAAATATTTTCTTTTCCATCGGCGCATGTTTCTGCCAGTTTCCGGACAATGTCAAGATCCGCAGGTCTCTGTCTTAGCAGATAGTTGTATTCCAGTATTGCTTGCGAATAGTGACCTTGGCTATGGCACACGGCTGCCTTGCCCAGTCTTGCTTCCCGGTTATGCGGGTCAGCCCTAAGAGCTGCCGAGAAGCACAGTCTTGCTGTTTTCATGTTTGCCTCTTCATCTCCTCCAAAGTTATTGAGTGCATACGCTGCGCATGACATCCAGCCGCCGATGTCCTTCGGTCGGAGATGTGCAGCGTACATCATCGCTGCGAGAGCACGGTCCAACTCGCCCTGCTCCCTGAATATTGACGCGAGAGCCGTCCAAGCCTGGAACGTTTCCGCATTGATTCGGATTACCTCTGAGACGAGCTCCAACGCGCGATCATAGTCACCAGTCAGGAAGGCTTGGTTAACCCTAGATAGGCGCGCAGTGATATCGCCTCTGGGCTTGGCTGCCTTTCTTGGACCACGAGACCCCCTTCCTCCTCGAGATGGTCTACCGTAGGTATGGCCATCTCCACTACCCTCATGGGAGGCTAGAAATTCGCGGACGGATTCATCAAACTTCGCAATGTCACCCTGGAGCTCCTCAAGATCGGAATCCGCGTCAGATTTGTCATCGCGCGCAGGGCTAGCCATCGTCTCAACAACTTAGCCGGATGCCAAAGGCACAATGACGCCCATGTAGCACGCGCCTAGCGTTGCAAGGTCGTATCGAGAAACATCGCCGTATATAAGCACTAGGGGTAAAGTTTAGTGCCTGTACTGGGCGAGATGTAGTGAAGGAGGCTTCCAAGTGTTTCATGCGTTTTTGTGTTGTGTACAGTAAGATGGAAATGAAAATCGAGCCGCGAGTTTACTAAAAGCCCCACATTCCGGGTCTAGTTCACAGAGACAGAACAAGCATTTTGTAGATACAAGAATTGTCAAGTAGCGAGTAGAACCAGAGATTCGCGCAACATGCTCAAATTAGATTACAAGACGATGCATATTTACATTCAGAAACTTGAACGCAAATCTAGAGTTGCAACAATGCTTTAGTATCATATCAAAACTGTCTCGTCTGAAGCTTCATCAAATATACGTCCCTTAGGCCATGATGCTAACTAGTCGATGGAAACAGATTTCACATCGCTTACGCATCATCGCCATGTCCACCCTGTACCTGCAGAATGTACATTAACCAATGCGTCCATCAGCCTTGGCGTCTATAGGATGTCAGCAGTGAGCGTATGTCGACGTCGGGCTGCGATATTGAACGTACCCTTGACTTGTTCGAATACCTTGAGCATCTTCCTCCTAGCACCGAGAGCATTTACTCCGCGATCCTCCAATGCCTTGTCATCCAATTCAATGAGATCGGTCCATTTCATATCCTTGAGATTATCCGTGTACTTGTGTAAGCGGAGGCTGCGAAGCCAGCTTGGAATATCCTGGAGCAGAGTCGGGTCCGTAGGATCCTCTGGTGGCTTTGAGCTACCTCTACGGCCTCTGGGCGATCGTCCACGCACCATATCCGAGTGGTCTGACAGATAGCCCTCATGTCCAGCCAAAGCCAATTGCCCCAGATTCACGGCAGGAATACTACTGGCCATGACACCAGAACCGTCATATGCGCTCAAAAAGCCATTGTGCTGAGGCGAGGCAAACTGTGCCATTTGTCCCATAGGCTGCTGCATGGAAAGACCAGGGGAGCTGGGTCGCGCGCGATTGCCGAGCCCGAGCCCCTGCTGAGATTGCAATGCGAGAATCTGCTCTCGGCTTAAGACTTGACCATGCTCATTGATCATAACGACGTTGGCACCGGGAATGTTAAGGCTGTGAGCATGAGCAGGGGGCGACGATATTTGGTTGCTTCCGGGCGCATCGTTCGAACGAGCTCTTCGGTATTTGCGAGCGTCATCAAGAGCAAAGCGATTGTTTACGGTGGAGAGGGCCGCCAATTTCATTGCAGTCGCATTTGCAACCATATCAGCCTGTGAGCCCGGCTGCTGGTTGGTGTTGAAGGTGGATGTCATTGGCGTATTAACCATGGATGCCCAGTTCCCGCTGCCTCCACCGTTATAAGGGGAAAGCATCGGGAGGTCAGACGGATTCTTTTCGGGTGCAGCGAGCGTGGTGTTCTGAATAGTGGCGTTATTTCCGAGTTGAGGTAGCGGTGATCGCAAGCCTCCTGACGACACAGGCTGCGCGAATTGGCCCATGGCAGTTTGGGAAGCAGAGGATTTGGCGTTGTTCGGCTCCGAGCCCCATGGGGAGACCCCCGATCCAGCTGCTTCGCGAGAGTCTTGGAGAGCACCCAGCGACGATCGTGGATCAACAGCTGCGCTATTCCTGTTGGATGACGGCGGGTTTCCAGTTTGCTGGGTGAATTTAGCCTTTTCAGTAGCAATGGCGGCCGCAGCATCTGGAAACATGGCATTGATCGTCGAGGAATCTAAGACAGAGTGGCGCTTGCCTGGAGCCGTCGTGCTAGCAGCGGCGCGGGTGAAAGAGTTTCGGGATGAATCGACCGAAAGCTTGTTCATCGCATCGCTGAGTCGATTAGACATGGGATCTAAAAGATACTGGTCAGTTTCCTGTCTGATATCCGAGAGCTATATGAACCATACCTTTATCAAAGGTAGCGGGAGAGAGCACGCCGGACATGGGATGGTTTTTGCCCATTTGCTGCAAAACCTGAATGAAGAAACGAATCTGGACCTGAGTTGTTTGCTGAAGCAGGGCATAAAGAGCAGCAGTTCGTTCGGCCTCGCTCAAGACACGAAACCACTGCTCGATAGCACTGAGCTCATCCTTAAAGTCCTGGTCCAGCGTTGCAGCAGCCATTTCTTCTAGAGTCGTTTCATATTGATCGATATCGGCAATCCACTGCTGAGCAATCTTATCCTGCGAATCGGTATCGAAAGATCCTTGACCATGAGACTGCTGCGACTGGCCATAAAAGTCTGACGATGGTCTAATACGACTGGATGGAGCTGGCCCAGAGATGGAACTCATGTCGGCAGATGCGCGAAGAGAGCTGGCAGAGCCTACAGCCCTGGAAGAAGGAGGTCGCAAGGAAGACGCCGAGTTCGCTTCAGGGGTGCTGTTTCGGTTCCCGATGATGTGGTTCCCGGACATGTTGAGCATTGTTCGTTCGATCGAAGACGGCTGAGATCCAGAAAGATGTGTTCAGGGATGCAATGACCCCAATAATTAACGAGAAGATAAATCTGCTTGACTCCTGCAGCAAACTGCTGACCTCAAAGGAGTTCTGATGGGGATATGGCAGTCAGACTATCGCATGTTACAAAACGAAAGGAATTTCTGCGCGGAAGTGTCAGGTGAGGCCTGGGGTGGCAAGATCGGCGCTCAGAGCTGTATGTACCTGTAATAAACATGAAAAAAACTCGCAATAAAATAAGAATGTCTGCTGCCCGGCAAACGGAAACCGACCCCCTAGGGATATATCGTCGGTGATACAACCAATAACCACGGAGAAAGGGGATTTCCAGGTTGAGAAGAGGTGGAGTTGCGTCGAAACAGCGTGGTGCGCCCAAGGCTCAGCGCTTGCTCCATTTTGGTGTCTTAGGTAATGCGCCTTTAGTCCGTCCCGAGCCACACAGTCCCCATCCGATGGACGTAACGTTTGGCGTTTGGGATGTTTGGCAGGGTAACCGTGCTGCACTTCATTCGAAAAGATATTCATGAGGCATTAACGTCTGAGCAGTGTGATAGTCCAATTCTGGAATATGCAAAATCGCCGCATTCAGACAATTTAAGCTGCTTTCGCGACGCCAGGGGTCGCCCTTCCATTATGCAAAGTGGCCTCGTTCGTAGATTATGCCGACATGTGTAGAGTCTCCAGAGATAGTGTCCAGCGTTCCGTTGAAGATGTCCGTCATTCTCTCAGAATCTTCATGCCTACAATGCCTACAGTGGATACGGTTTACGAGGGTGCGGCCAGCAAAGAAGTTCGCAGGACGGTGATTTACTGAGCAATACTGTAGAGCTAGAGGACATTTCGTTTGAGTCAAATCTCTGGTAGTGGCCCCATGATTCTCTAAGATGTTGCACAAGCATCCGGTTTTCGTTTCGTAGGGTCGGCCAGTCGAGACACTCGGTTGAACAGCCGTGATAGCATCGTTAAAATCGACAAGGGTCGAGACAATGTGATGTGATCAGCAAATGAAAGCCGTGAATGATTTTTTCTTTTCATTTATTGACCAGCCTTGGAACAGTCAAGCTGGAGAGGTCGACTGGGAACCTCAATTGTATCCCATCCTATGCATTATTCCGTTAAAACTTCACAGACCCATTTAAACAGTGTCGCGCTTGCCCTCCTTGGCCTCTTTCTGTCGTGGCAGTTAGCAGTTGAATGGAGAGGAGTCGTCGGTCATTGCGCACCAGAGCCTTCATGTTGCCGTGTAGGGCGTGTCTGTGGTTTCGGCGAAATTTGGGGTCGGTACCCTTTAGGGAAGGGTAGCGCGAGGTCTTGGGCTTCTTGATACTGTAGAAGAGTTAGGACTGACGAAAATGGGTAGGATGATGAGGGAACCGAACCCGTTGCGGTGCGCCTTGCGCGTCTGATTATGCTGAGAACTGTTCTTTGACTCTGTGGAAACAAGGTCAGAAATCTGACGGCCTTATTCGAGTCATTGAATAGCAACTTACTGGCCATGGCTGCGGTTTGATGGTATGCGATCAAATGAGACGTAACTTGCTATGTGAAGCAAGCGGAAAATGTGTGTGAATTCGAAAGCCCTAGCGAGACTGTGGGGCAGACGCTGACCTAATTATGCATGCTTCCTCCACGTTTAGGCACAGAAGGCAACAGGTGGTCTTCGTCTGCTTAGTCATACTTCTAATATGTCCGGTTTGCCATTTTAGGTTGGTATGTATTTTACATCTTCCTAACCCGAATGTACTACTTAAGCACGAATACACGTCAAGTTGAAGAAAAAAAAAAGACAAGAAGTACGTGGGATGAAAACGAACGCAGCCTCTCTAATAGTCCTGTAAAGACACTAGATACTCTATTCTACTTGGTGGTAAGCAATGTTGCGCTTGTCGCCGCTTGACTAGTGATAGCGGCGGCGGCTTGTGGTACCTTTTTCGAACGAAGATTCGCAAGCCATCGGAAGAAAAGGACAAAAAGCAGCTCGACTCTGTCACAATGGTCAGCGTAAGGTGTGGCTGGAAGGGCAAAACGCCGGCAATTTACCTTTCTTTGGTCATCATGAGGATTCCTTGCACCAAGAATCCCTTCATAATCTGAGGTCCGATGCCCTTAAAGAGACCAAGCAGACCTTCGTTTTTCACGATGAAAGCCATTACCTCCCCGAAACTCTTGAACGGCTTTCCGTTCCTCGACGCGGGAGGCTTGGACTGCAAACCGACCTTAGCGACAATGAGGGGCTGTGTAGCAATGGTTGCCAGTGCCTTAGAAGTTGCACCGAGAACTGGAACACAAATTAGGCGCAAATAACGAGTGTTATTGCGAGACGAAACTCACGGAAGGCCTCCCAAGGCTTGATGCTAGTCCTGCCGGGGCAAAAAGTCTCTCTGAGACGCTCGTAGGCGCCATATGTGATGGCTGGGTTGATCACCAGAACCAGACTGGCTTTCAATCCTCTCCAGAGACCGCTTACGCCATCTGGGCCCTCGATGACTTCCTTAGCGGTAGCAAGCAGTCCTCTGCGATCGATCTTGCTGGCAGTCTGCTGTCTAGTCGTTACAACGGCGACGGGGATTGTGAAAAGCTGGGCGAGGGCACCAGCAACGGCACCTAGAGACAGCTCGGTAGCGGTTGAATTGGCGGCAATGCTCTTGCTGTAGCTGGCGTATACCGAGCGGACGATTGTGTACCAGTAGAAATACGCGAAGTTGGTGGAGGCAACACCGAGCAAGGATCCGCCCATACCAGTGTAAAGACCCTCAACGCCTTCGTCTTTGAGAATTCTCGAAACGGCATCCCAAGTTGAGGAATAATGCGGCGTATCCTTATCGCTGGCGGCGGCACCGGGCTTTGGTGGTTCTTGAACCTGGAGCTTTGTCTTGACACTATGAAGGGCCGTGGTTAGCTCCAGCCGGCCTGCTGAACTGAAAAATGCGTAATTGGCGAAAAGACGAACATGTCGAGGGGATACACGAGGGCATTGGCAAGGACAGCACCGGTCGCGCCCGCGACAGCGCCTCCCCATGGCGAAATGACAGGCTTCGATTGCCCGGTCATTGCAGCTGCCGGCTAGTGGCGGTGCGTGCTATATTATGAGTGAAAGATGGCGACAACACAAGGGGGCCTGAGAGGAATGAGAGACTGCGTCGCGTCCTTGAGTCTGGCGAAGAGCGATAATGGAATAGAATCAGAGAGTTGTTCGGGAAGAGGGAGTGGCAAGCTTCGCTCAGCCGGCGAGAATGAATGCATTGAACCGTGGTGCTCCGACACCAAGCACACTGGACCTCGGTCCCGCAGCCGTGTGGGCCAAGTCGGCGCGTTGGTGCGCTCGATGGCTAGGTACCTAGGTACTTCTATGTACCTGGGCACCTGGGCACTTGCCTAGGTACCTACCTTAAGTACCTGCTTACTGATACAAGACAAGAACTGGACAGACACGGGCCAAGGAACTACCTATACCTAGTTTGCCAGCCAAATCTAGCCAAACCCGCCTGGAGTAGATTGTATTCGTCCGTAAATGAATTAGCGTTTATCAGTCATTGATCTCCTGGCTTGTTACCAGTGGTGACCTCGGTTGGTCCACAGACCCTCAACGTGTGCGGCGCTGTAGGTAGTCTTGGAACGGATGGGCGGGAGACAAGTGATCAGAGCCTTCTGACAGGCTCTGGAGGCTGGAGCCGGGCAATTTACTAGGCTACATCACCAGTCTTGCTTGCGACCGTGAAATACTTAGGTAGGCCCCTAGAAAGGTAATCGAATAGCAGTTGTTCTGAATAAGCTTAAGCAGGCTTCTTACTATTAATCACGCAGTGCCCCCGTTGTGACTGCTTCTCCGCCCGCGCCCTTGCCAGACAGCCGAGCCTTCCGCCGACGAGCGAGTATCACATCTTATCGCAGTGGCTGTATCCAACATATACCGCGCCTATGCCCGAGTATAAGTGACTTGGCAGTGTGAACTATGTACGGTCTCTTGGGACTGCATCATTGGTCGCCTCATAGCTCAACGGATTTGTGTATCCCCCAAACCCGCAAATCACGCATTTGCCTCGCAGCGGTTGGTCATCACATGTAAACAGCCGATTGCACAAGCAACGACAGTACAGGTCCGCGTGCCATCGGCTTTCATTCTCGACATCGCGCACCAGATCCCTGTACAACAATTTATTGTCACTGTAGAGCTCAAATTCACATAGCTTTGGTGTCTGCCGTCGAAACTCGTGTGGCGAGTTGGCGCTGCCGTACCTGAAGCCGAGATGCACTTTGCCAACAAACCGAGATATTCCTATATCGGGATACTATCCCACTACTCAATGCATCACCAAACTTACTCCCGCGCTGCCCCATTTTGCTAGCTGGCGACCTTAGCTCGGCCAATTTTGAAGCTCAGCACCTACTTGCACCTCGCTTGCTATTTCTGCAAAAGATGCCATGAGACGCGCTGATTGAACAAGCATGGAGAAAGATGCGCAGGTAAATGGGATGGGCCAGACCCCGCCTTGCTCTACGCTGCAGCTGACCTCCTGGGGTAGGCCGCTGAAGCTCTAGCTGCAACCTCAACCGGCAAGGCCGCGCTGGACTATGCAATTCAGGGAGCCGAGCTCTATATGCGAGCTGCGAGCGTTACTTCTAGCAAGCAGGATGCTGCTCGCTTTCGCCAGAGATGCAAAGCGCTCATCGCGAAGGCGGAAAAGCTCAAAACGCAGCTTCCCAAAGCGCCACCCGAACGCAATGGATCCGACATCTTGCGCCAATCGTCGCTTTTGCATGGAAATGAGTTCCCGCCATGGGATGAAGACCCGTCCGATGCTGAGTTCCAGCACAAATCGGGACAGCAGCTGTTCACGTACGCAACTGTGCTTCATCTTTCGCGCACATGTTGCTGATTTTCTTTGCTAGCGACGAGACACGATTCAGCCTGTCGCCAATCCAAACTGAGAATTTTGCATCATGGCAGAGGCCACAGGATTTACACGATTTACCTGTTAATAGCGACCTGGAAGCCCTCATGAGACCCTCCCAGAGTTGTAACTTGGTTCAAGACGTAACTACAGACTGCTCTGTTGTGGCTAGCCTTTCAGCGGCAATTGATATGCTGACGGGCCCGCATTCGGTAAGCCCTTTTGCGCCGTCTCGATGATGCTACAACGATACTGAAGCGCGAATCGAATAGGTGCTCTCTTCCATCATCTACCCATTCGACCATGATAACGGCCACCCCAAGATATCGGCCTCTGGAAAATATGTATTTCGCATGAATTTCAACGGTTGCTGGAGACGTGTTGAGATAGATGACCGACTGCCCGCCTCGAGAACCGATAGGACCCTGTTCGTGGTGGATAGACGAAATCCCCGACTCATCTGGCCAGCGCTCCTGGAAAAGGCCTATCTCAAAGTACGTGGCGGCTACGACTTCCCAGGTAGCAACTCTGGCACCGATCTTTGGGTACTTACAGGCTGGATCCCCGAACAACTGTTTCTCCAAAGAGAAGACTTCGATTTGAGCACAGCCTGGAGGAGGATCAAGGCTGCCCATGAGACACAGGACGTGGTAGTCACTCTTGGAACCGGTCGCATATCTGCGGAGGAGGAAGAAGTCATGGGTTTAGTTGGAGAGCATGATTATGCCGTTCTTGATATGGACTGCTCTAACGGTACACGAAAACTACTGATTAAGAACCCGTGGTGCAACGGACCCGTGTGGACGGGCGCGGGCTGGTCCACGCCGCAAAAGTCCCCGAGGGCCGAGATTGGCCAGGACGGAGGCAAATCTAGCCACAAACCGGAGTTATCCTCTTCTGGCACACTATGGGTTGCATTCGAGGACGTGGCACAACATTTCGAATCCATGTACTTGAATTGGAATCCGAAGCTTTTCCCGCATCGTCAAGATCGACACTTCAACTGGAGCACACCACCAAAGCACCTCGCCGCATCGCTGGTTCGCAATGTACAGCACTCCATTACTTCCCTCAGAGGTGGCCTTGTCTGGATGCTAGTCAGCCGTCACTTTGTCGACCAAGAGCTGGTCATGATGCGGCATCGCCGGGGCTCCATGGCCGCGGTTGCCGAGCAGCTTGGGTACATGAGCATTCTCATCTTCGAAACTAACGGCAAAAGAGTACAGACTAGTGAGGACCAGCTATATCGCGGGCCCTACGTCGACTCACCACAGACTCTGGCCCGATTAGAGACAGAGCCGGGCAAACGATACACCATTGTCCTGGATCAACAGGAACTGCCGCTAAAGAGCTACAACTTCACCCTCACCGTCTTCTCTGAGCTTCCCGTTGAATTACGTGAGGCGCAAGAAGAAATGTCACATTTTCAAGAAGTTGAGGGCACATGGACTCGACGTACAGCAGGAGGCAACTCATCTCTCTCCACCTACTTCATCAACCCTCAGTATAAAATCTCTACGACACAAATTGGGCCCATATCCATTCTACTCATGACGGGCGACCAAGACGTACACGTTCACGTCGACCTCGTCTGGGCATCCGGTAAGCGAGTGACGTCTATTCGCGTCAAGGATCTAGTGGGAACATCCGGAGAGTATAGACAAGGATGCGCCGTTGCCAACATAGCCAAACTTGATCCCGGCATCTATACCTTGGTTTGCTCAACTTTTGAAGCGAATCAGACTGCAAACTTTGCCCTCAGAGTATCGTCCACCTCGGACGTTGAACTAGAGTCCATCCCGGCCGATGCAGCTGGTCGTCTGCGCAAATCCCTCACACCGCTAGTGCTCACCGAACGAGAGGAGCGGATGCGTGCCCAAATCCGGGTTTCCTGGCTCACCCGAGGCAGCGTCTGCATTCGAAGCGTCGGTCCCAAGAACGCCAAAGACGAGGTCATACGACAGCCGTCCTCGCTCATGATCCGAGTCTATCTCGCGCACGGCTGGGGTCCCGAGCAGCTCGTCATTGCTGAGTCGGGTGATGGCGATTTTGTCGAGTCCACAGCTGCACTACGAACGCCAGAATTTGACCTTGAGCCGGAGCGGACACACTCGGGACAGATGTGGCTTGTTGTTGAGACGATTGGAGTTCAGAACACCTCTACATCCCTTGAAATGGATGTTTTCAGCGACTCACCCGTTCAAGTTGGTTCATGGCAGAGCTGGTGACGTGTCGTCATACCAGTCAGAGTAATAGCCAGAGCGAGACACATACAACGGATACACATTAAACATGGACAGAGAAATCGGCAAAACAGTGTGTGTTGGGTATAGTCGCAGGTGAACAAAAAAATATATATTTGACTTGCATCTGTGTCTTCGTGGTATCGTCTCCCTACAAAATCAACATCGACTCGAACGCCAACCCAGCTAGCTGCCAAACCGAAAATAAATGACGTCATGATAAGCATATAAAAACCAAGATACAGTGCAGAAAGAAAGAAGAATACCGGTGTTAAGTAAAGGCGGGGCCGAATACTCAGCAAATTTGCAACAGGCGACGGAATACAAGAACATGCTGCAGCTCGGCCTGCAGCTCGGTTTGACAACGATGGGCTATGCAGCAGGAGCCCTCCGTCTACGCCCGCGATTTGGGCCGTCTGGTCGCTGGGACAGAACTTCTCGTAGCAAAGGGTCATCTTTGTCTTTTTCTAAATGATGAACACGGACGTGTCTAGGATGACCGAGTAAGCGAACGATGCGTCGTGACTTGGAGGCTAAAGTATACGTACCGTTGTAAATTATCTGGACGAGGATATTTATGCTCACGGTCTGGGCAAAATGGACAAACGTATCCTGGAGAGTCATGCACCAGGCCGTGTCTGATCATTTCGTTCTTGCGTTTGAATCCCTTGCCGCCCTCGCTTCTGGGACAGCCTTTGACGGGACAGTAATGGGGACGAGCCGAAGAGTGGACATTAGCATGTGAATTTAACAAGTACTGCGTCTGGAATGGATGAGCATTGCAGCCATCAAAAGTGCAAATATACGAGCCTATCGAACCGCTTGTGATGCCGTCGATGCTCATATGAGACTGTGTCGAAGTCGAGGGAGAATGTGCCGTGTCTCCATCAGAGCCTGTTCGAGATGTGCCGTAGCTAGAGCCGCGAGGAGGATATCCAAAAGAGCCTTCAGGCGATGCAATAGAGTGTGGTGACGGAAAACTGCTTCGATATCCATCGTTCGGTGAGATGGGTGGCGATGCGTGGCTCGCTGATATCGGAGGGAGCCGAGGGATAGTACCTGATGGTGAGGTGGGACATTTTGGAATCTGAGTAGGTGATCTTGAAGTCTCCTTCTCAATAGGAGGAATTCTATTGATGTCACCAAACGTTGACCGAATGGAAGGCAAGCTTTGACCTAGGCTCTCTAATCCAGGTGAAACCATTTGCAACGGAGGCAGCCCTCCATTTGCCGGCACCAGCAGTGGTGGAGGTGATTGACTTTCGGATTTGAGGCGAGATCTAAAATTCGGAGCGTCTCGTGAAAGAGTGGACAAGCTTGGCAAGTGGTCGTCTCTCAAAGATAGTCTTCGCGTAGAAATGGAAATGTCGTTGGCGAGCTGCGGCAGCGAAATGGCTGTATCTCGCGGCGGTCTCACAGCCTGAAGAGCATCTGCTGCTAAGTGCTGGAGGCTCGGATCCTTCGACGTAGTAGATCCTTGGCAATGCCTTGCTTCAAGAGACGCTACAGCGGACGGGGGCCGTCTGTCCAACCCGGCCAATGTGATGCTAGTGGGCGGAGCGAGAGTCTGCCGGTGACTGGAGTGGTTCTTAGAATCAGCGTTTGGCTGCAGAGTTAGAAGTCGTTGATTTTCCGACAGAGGGAAACTCATAGCCTCGTTTCGGGAAGCAAGGAATGCTCTTGGAACTCTTTCCTGGCCAAGGTCACTTGTCTGAGGTTCCAATATAGCGCCAGGCGTACGGTGAAATTTAAGAGTCGTCTGTTCGTGGTGCTGTGATATCGCAGAGGATGCTGATGAATGAGTTCGAAATGCAATCGTCTCGAGACCCAGGGAAACTGTTTGCTTTCGCGAATGACGTTTTTGTACGGCCGTCATTGTGCTGTGTAGTGAAGCAGCAGCAGACACTCGCCTGTCACTTGCTCGAGGTACTGTTAAGAACCGAAATCGTCTTATTCCCTGGTGTATCGTAGGTAGGGTCTGGAATGTGTAACAGTGCAACCTGCTTTGAGAAACAGCTATAGCGTCGGTAACAGATGCATTTGTCGGTTGCCAGAATAATTTGGACGTGTCCTGCAAAGCTTCCAAAACAGAATTGACAGCTTATACGTAAGAGGCAGACAATAAGAGGAAAGGGATAGTATCAGGAAGAATTTGAGCTTTGTCGGGGCCAAGTGGTGCAGATGGCTGGTCTAAGTGCGAACGGCGACGGTGCGCCTTCCACAACACCTTGGAACAAGCACTTGTGGAACGTCAATCACAGACTGACTGACGGATCTGCTGCAGGGGCAAGGCACAAACTACGCGATGAGCGCTAACATGCTTCTCATGCGCGGACGATGCTTGACGCGCCACGGAACAGGGCGCTGGCCAGATGTGGCACTCGGCTGGCCAGCCAGGTGAGATGACGCCAATGTTGATAGGGAGCAAATCTCGTCAGCAGCGCCACCTATGTTCACGTATGGTTGTCTAATAACAAGGATACGCGAGCTGTACCAGCGCGGCGTCTCCAATCTGATGGTAGACAAACGTTAGCGGTGTTGAAAGTGGCGTGCAAGAAGAAATCGGCGCCACGAGGCAGGCTCTCTGGCCATTCAGCCCCGGGAGCCGTTCTGTACTTGACACACAAGAGGGGAGTATCATGCACCGTGAGTGTAGGAGACAGCAAGCGCTGTATCACACCTATTAGCTGGGTTTGGTCAAGATGAAACAAGCAGTATGTTGATACACAAAGACTGAGTAACAGTGAAGTTGAGCAAAATGGAGGGCGGGCACAAGCAGAGGAAGAAGTAGAGGGGAAAGGAATAAAAGAAATAGATTCGGTTGTGGGTGCCCCAAGAAAGGTGCCGTGGAGTCCAAGCCGAACATGAAGAGATCTGGATGGGGCGCTTGGGTGCGTGCATACAGAAGAGTGCAGGGTGCTGCACTCGGGCAAGGAACAAGATGGCAAGACCACGGCTGCGTATCCGAGAGATGGGAGCTGGCACCAAAATACAGGAATTGTTTCAAAGGGCAAGGAAAGCTAGGCAAAGGAGGAGATTGGGGCGGATATATTGCTTACCATGTATGGGGTAATTTTACTCTGCAGGCCGGCTGGGGAAAAATGCGGAGGGCAACAAACAACAGTTGCAGCACACTCAATCGCAATCAGGTACTTGATACAAGTTACTGTACGGAGTCGTTCCACTTGAAGCAGACTGTTAACTGCGCAGACCGGCGCTACCACGTAACAGACTGTATTGTCTGGGGTGGGCGACCAGGAAGCCCCAACGAATTGAGCAACTCTTCCATCGCCTTCTCGATCTGCCGGATCAACTTTCTGGGGCTGCCTTGCTCCCCCATCCACATGGCTCCGGGAAAAGCACGGGGTTCCCCCCCCCTCTTTAGTCTGACCGTATGCTTGGTTGTAGTAATACGCACCTCCTCTTGGGTCGCTCAGCCTCAGAACCACGGCTGGCTAATCTGGAGACCGGGGCAGGCTTTGATTCCGGACAAATAAGGTACCCTGCCAGCCAAGTCCCAGGAGCAGTGGATTCGTGGCATCCATGGACCATACCTGCTTTGACGAGACGGAGAGATCAAGCCATTACGGTGGATGCGTCGGCGGCGGCTCGCATGTATTTCCAATGCGGCTTCGGATACTGGGCAAGAGGTTCAGTACATGGGCTGCAGCCTTCAACAGCTGCACGAGCTCACAAAATGGGTTTACTTTGTAGATGGATGTGTGGGGGAGAACCATGTCTAGCGCTTTTGTCTAGCGCTTTTGTCTCGACTGCCACCTGGGACCAGGACGGATGGAAGGATGGAGGGAGGCACGGAGGGTTGAAGGGCTGGCTGGCAACTGGCAGGGGTAAAGAACCAAACTAACCAGAGTTAGCAGTCACCCAGTTTGTATTTACAC